>PVIH01025338.1:0-20869 GCA_004025045.1 Sigmodon hispidus
GGGTGGCTGGGTGGCTGGGTGGCTGGGTGGCTGGGTGGCTGGGTGGCTGGGTGGCTGGTTGGCTGGGTGGCTGGGTGGCTGGGTGGCTGGGTGGCTGGGTGGCTGGGTGGCTGGGTGGCTGGGTGGCTGGGTGGCTGGGTGGCTGGGTGGCTGGGTGGCTGGGTGGCTGGGTGGCTGGGTGGCTGGGTGGCTGGGTGGCTGGCCCCCAGAATCATCTTCTTCTCCTCTCTTGTTCTTTTTGCCTCTTTTTCTTCTTTTGTTTACTCTCTGTGCCTGGAAGTCCCAACTATCCTTGCTCTTGCCAACCAATTGGCTGTTCAGCTTTTATGAGACCAATTAGGTGTTTTAGCAGGCAAAGTAACACAGATTCACAGAGTTAAACAAACGCAACATAAAAGAATGCAACACATCTTAGCATCATTAAACAAATATTCCACACCATAAAAGAATGTAACACATCTTAAGCTAATATTCCACAACAGAAGCAGTCTTTACTGTAAGCCAAGGATGGTTTGATAGTTTAGGAAATCAACAAGAGTGATGGCTAATTTTTGTTCTTTTTCTTCTTTTTTTTAAGATAGGGTCTTACTATATAGCTAAAGCTTGCCTTAAACTGATTCTTCTGTATCAGTTTGACAGGGAACTTGATTATATTGGGGACACCAAGAAGATTAGTAAACACCTATCTGGGTGTGTCTGTGGGAGCGTTTCCAGAGATGACCTGTGTGTGGGATAGCACCTGAGAGAGACACACCTGCATATAAACAACACTTCCCAATAAGCTGGGGCCCTTCTGAAACAAAAACAGGAAAAGAGAAGCCTACTTCCTCTTCATTCCCTCTTCCCTCTGCCTGGCTCTTTCCTTCCCTCCTTCTTTGTGTTCTCTGCAGTGGTGAGGTAATTGCTTTACCCATCACGCCCTCTCCAACAGAGTGTTCCATTCACCCTAAGCCCAAAGTATTGGAGTTAGCAGATCGTGAGCTAGACAGACACTCTAAAACAGGAGTGAAAATTAACTCTTCCGCTTTAAAGACTCCCCCAGCCCCCATTCTAGCCTATTCATCACAACAATGAAAACTGAAGAACACCAGCAGATGCCGAGGGAAGCATCCAGAAAAGTGGTAGTGACTCAGTTTGTTGTGGTTTGGTGTGATTATCAATCATCCAGCATCCAGTTAAGTAAGAAACCAGAAGGTTTTCTTTTGCTTTGTTTCAAGGAACTGTCCCTTTTTAAATGCCTCTCCTCAAAATCACACAGCTAAACTTGCCTTTTCTCTGAGTTTTTCAATATTAGAAAATTTTTACCAAGGTGGCCAAGTTGGAAGTAATAGTGCAATGATTGACGCCATAAAGCCCCAGCTGCTTTGCCTCTATGGTATGCCTAGAGACTCTGTTTTGTCAGGTTATGGAAAACAAATTCAAGAAGAAGAGCAGCATTAGATGGCGAAGCACCAGGCGATGATTCTTTCTACCAAACTCATATCAGATGAGTATTTGACCCTTAAGGAAAGTCACCTTGGGTGTTTATACTTGTTCCTCCAGGCTCCTAAGCATTTGAACTCAAAGTATTATGCCTGCGCTTAAGAATTTCCACCAAGGAGGCTGGACACGTTGTTATGAGTGGGGATTTTATTGCTCCCTACAGAGAATGAGATCTCTCTAGGGGTCAATCACCTAGCTCTGCACAGCAGAAGGGGGTAAGAGAGCATTGCCCCAACAGACAGGTTTTGGTTTTTTTTTTTTTGTTTTTGTTTTTGTTTTTGTTTTTTAAGAAAAACCTAGGTAATCAAGATGCAACACACTTTGATGTTTCAGGATTGGGCAAAGCGGTAAGGTGCAGCAGCCATTGGAGTTTTCTGGCTCGAATCTAACCTTTGAATCCATTGGCTAATGTGGAAGTTCACTCACAGACCTGGGTTCTGCTCCCAGAATGAATCCAGGTCCTTACAGTATCTACTCCTGTGGCTAAATACTGCTGGATACAGCTTCAAGAGAGGAGTCAAAAACACTGCCTGACACTTGCCTCTCCTGGCCCTCCACACCCTTCACAGCAGTACTGGGATGATGTGGACTATTCCTTTGCACTGTGTGAATATATGTCACTGGGACTGGGTCAATAAAGAAGCTGATTGGTCAATAGCTAGGCAAAAGAAGGTTAGGTGGGAGGACCAGACTAAGAGAATTCTGGGAAGGAGAAACAATGGGACTCTGAGAATCAAGAAAAGATGACAGGAAGAAGATGAACTTGCCGTACTGAGATAAGGGGCCAAGCCACATGGCAGAGCAGAGATAAGAAATACGGGTTGATATAAATATAAGAGCTAGTTAGTGATAAACTGAGGTTATCGGCCCAGCATTTATAATTAATCTTAAGCCTCTCTCTGGTTATTTGGGGAATGGCTGGCAGAACAGAGATGATTGGTAGTCTAGATGAAAAACTGCCAACAGAAGGACCTTCATATCTTGACTATCTAATGACCTCCACCTAATGCAAATTTTGCTTCTAGGGCGGGGGAATAAGGAAATCGAACCGTCTTCCCTTCACCCCATACATCTTACTTTGTACTTCAAGAAGAGATCACATTCATGTGACAGATTTCTCAGGTAAAACAGGCTCTGCTTAGTGGCAGGTAGAAAGTCTTTTTTTGAAGCCTTTCTTGCTCCTTCAGTTCTCTGTGTTGACAAAAATGATCAGTTCACTGGGTACATAGAAGCTGAGCGGGAAAGAGGAAGAGCTAAGCCAACCGAAGACACTGTGTACTCCCCCCTCACCTGCAAATCCAACCTCAGTCTCACCAGCTGCAGCCCTCCTCCTGCTCCTTCATGTCCTGTGGATTCCACAGACCTTCCCCTACTAACTTACCTCCCCACACTAGTTACTTTATCCCAGCTCCCTGCTCCAGAAGGCAAGCCCTGCTAACCCACTAGCCACACCTGCCAGAAAACAAGAAAGCCTTTTGCTCCTCCAGTTCAAATCCCCACCCCCACCGCCCCCAGTTCCATCCCCAGCTCTGTAGCAGAAAATCTGCTTCGATCTCCCTTTCTTTTCTGACCCCATCCCCAGAGGATTACAAAGACCTTCTCTCCCAACTTTCTTTCTCTCAACTCATCTCAGCATCCCTGCCTCCAATACCAGCAGGCAGTCAGAGCGAGAACACACCAACTGAGCAGAACAGGAATGCAGGCAACACACAGCTATTACACTCTCAGAAAATCCAGACAGGAAACAGAAACCAAGGAATAAAACACTCACCCAACAAAGACAAATCCAGAAATCAGTACCTAGATCTATGATCATTCCAGTACAGATGCCTAGACACCATCATAAAAGCACAATCAATAATAGCCAGGGAAATATGTTTCCTCTAGAGCCCAGTTATCCTACCATAATACTGTAATAGGTGAAGCACAAGAAAAAGACCTTAAAACAGACTATATAAAGATTCAAGAAGCTTACGAACACCAAATAGACTGAATCAGAATAAAAGTTCCCCTTGGCACTTAATAATCAAAACACTGAACACATAAAAAACATTAAAAGCTGCAGGGGAAATACAAAATAACATATAAAGGCAGAACTATTGGAAATATCCCTGACTTCTCAGTGGAGACTCTAAAAGCCTGGGTAGATGTGCTGCAGACTTCTAGGAGACCACAGATGTCAGCCCAGGCTACCCTCCCAGAATCAATCACCATAGATGGAGAAAATACGATATTCCATGATAAAGCCAAATTTAAACAATTTCTAGCTACAAATACAGCTCTATAGAAGGAAAACTCCAAGCTAAGGAAGTTAATATACCCATGAAAACACAGGGTTTAAATAATCTCAGAAAGTAAACACCCACACATACACACACCACCACCATCACCACCATCAACAACAACAAAATAACAGGAATCACAATCATTGATCATTTGTATCTCTCACTATTAATGATCTTAATTCCTTAATAAAAAGCACAGACTAACATGGATGCCAAAATAGGACTCATTCTTCTGCTGCATCTAAGAAACAGATCTGAACATCAAGGATAGACATTACCTCAGAATAAAAGATTGGAAAAAATATTCCAAGCAAATAGACCCAAGAGGCAAGCAGGTGTACCCATTTTAATATCCAACAAAATAGAACCCAAACCAAAACTAATCCAAAGAGATAGAAAAGAACACTATATAGTGTTCATCAAAGGAAAAATCCACCAAGATGAAATTTTATTTTTTACATCTGTGCCTCACACACGAGAGCATTCAAGTGTGTGAAAGAAACACTACTACAGCTTAATCACATATAGACCCTCATACATTGATAGTGGGAGACGCCAATGCCCAACTCTCTACAATGGTTAGGTTGTCCAGACAAAAACTAAACAAAGAAATACTGAAGCTAACTGATGTTATAAATGGACCTAACAGATATTTATAGAACATTTCACCCAAGCACAAGAGGATACACCTTTTTCACTGCACCTCATGAGACTTTCTCCAAAATTGCCCACATACTTAGATACAAAGTGAGTCTCAACAGATGCAAGAAAACTGAAATAACTCCCTGCATTCTATCAGACCACCACAGAGTAAAGTTGGATGTCACCAACAGAAACAGAGAGCTTATAAATGCATAGGTACTGAACAACTTCCTACTGAATGAAAAATGGGTCAAGACAAGAATAAATGAAGAAACTAAAGACTTTCTAGAATTCAATGAAACTGAATACACAGCATACCCAAACTCATGGGTCACCCTGAAAGTGGTGCTAAGAGGAAAGTTCATAGCACTAAGTGCTGCATAAAGAAACTGGAGACACCTCAAACTAGCAACTTACCAGCACAGCTGAAAGTTCTAGAACAAGAAGCAGCAAACACACCCAAGAGGAGCAGACGGCAGGAAATAATCAAACTGAGGGCTGAAATCAATAAAATAGAAACAAAGAGAGCAATACAAAAATAAGAAAATAATAAAAAAGAGTTGATACAAACTATGTAAAGGGCAGAGAGACTATCCAAATTAACAAAAATCAGAAATAAAAAGGAGGGACATAACAACAGACACCAAGGAAATCTAGAGAATCATAAGAACATATTTTAAAAACCTGTACTCCACAAAACTGAAAAAAATCTAAAAGAAATGAATAATTTTCTTAAATCACTTACCAAAGCTAAATCAAGATCAAATAAACAATTTAAATAGATCCTTATCCCCTAGTGAAAAGGAAGCAGCCATTAAAAGTCTCCCAATCAAGAAAAGCCCAGGACCAGATGGTTTTACAGCAGAATTCTACCAGACTTTCAAAGAAGAATTAATGCCAACACTCCCCAAATTATTCCTCAAAATAGAAACAGAAGAAACACTGCCCAATTCATTTTATGGGGCCACAATTACATAATACTCAAACCACATAAAGACCCAACATAGAGGTGGGGTATAGAGAAAAGGTCTAGGATGAACACATATAACTCCTTGGGAGGGGAAAAATATAATGAATTTTATAAGTGTACTGGTAGTGTGTTTAGATGGGAATCTGGAGGATTAGGTGGGGAGAAGAGGGGGAGATAGAGTAGAGGGAAAGAATGCAGGGAGATACAGCTAGAATTGAGGGCCATTTGAAGGATGATATGAAAAGTTAGTGCAGTAGAAACCTCCTAAAATGTATGGAGGTGATCCTAATAAAGTCTCTTATTAATAGGAGATACAGAGTTTCAACTGGCCATCTCTCATTACCAAACAAGATTTTCAATAGTGGGACTGGGTTGCATTCAGTTAGTTGACTTATTGGTCAAAGAGGTCATATTAATATCCTCAAACAACCCAAGCTGTTGCTAAGACAATAGGTTTCTCTATACAAGCTGACAGCGTGACCCCATTGCTGAGGACAACATCCACAAGAGTCACTGAATATGGAGAAGACAATCAGTGCTTACATGAAGCTTACACCCCTACATTCTGACATCTTTGGTGTGGGTACATACTGCGCAGGCTACCAAAAAGGAAATATAAACACCACAAAACCACTGACCTATACTCTGCTTGCCTGCAAGATATGCCAGGACAATAGTGACACAGATTTTGTGAGAATAGCCAACCAATGTCTGAATTCATTTAAAGCCCACTCTGTGAAATGGACCCCATAACTGACACTAGTTGGATAACCAAAAACCAGAAACTTAGGGTGAAAGCCAACACTCCTGGTCTTAAAAAATGGAGGAGAGAAATAAAGTAAAATAATTCTGTTGTAGAATATTATTTTAAGGTGTGTTACTTTTGTTTATGTTGCATTTGTTGAACTCTGTAAGGCTGTGTTACTTTACCCGTCTACAACACCTGATTGGTCTAATAAAGAACTGAAGGACCAATAGCAAGGCAGGAGAAGGACAGGCGGGACTGGAAAGAAGAAAACTATATAGAAGGAAAAATCTCAGAGGGTCGAAGAAACAAGAGAAGGACTCAGGGGCAGCCACTAGCTACACAGCCAGTCATGGAGTAAGAGTGAAAATAAAATGCATAGAAGTAAGAAAAGGGAAACGCCAGAGGCAAAAGGTTGATGGAGTAATCTAAGAGAAGCTGGAAAGAAAGAATCCAAGCTAAAGCCAGGCATACATGAGTAATAATTTGTTTGAGAACTGAATGGTGGGTCCTCTAAAAGAGTAAAGAGCAAACTCCCCAACAACATGACTCCTAATGATATTCTTCTATACTCAAAGATGAGTGCCTCATTCAGTCATCACAGAGAAGCTTCCTCTGGCAGATGCAGAGACCCACAGCCAGATGTTATGTGGAGAGAGTCTTAAAGGAATATTTTGTCAAATCCCTCCCCTCAGGAAATCCTGCAGAAGATGAGCCAGAGGGGATGGAGGACACCGTGAGAATGAGGTCCTCTGGCTCAAATGAACTCACAGAGACAGAAGCAGCAAACCCAGGGCCTACACAAGTCTGCACTAGGTCCTCTGTATACATTATAGCTATTGGCTTCGTATGATTATGGGACTCCTCAGTGTGAGAACACGTGGGTCTCTGATTCTTGTATATGCTCTTAGAAGTTCTTTTCCTTTTGTTGGGGTGCCTTGTCCAACCTCGGTATTATGGTTTTGCTTTATCTTATTGAATTTTATTTTGTCATATTAGGCTGTTATCTCTTAGAAGCCTGTTCTTTTCCAATGAGAGACAGAAAGAAGGTGGATCCGGAAGGCAGGGAGTAGGGAGGAACTGGGAGGTGACGAGGAGAAGAAACTATAATCAGAATACACTGTATAAGAAAAGAATCCCTTTTCAATAAAAGGAAAAGAAGAACTGACATTCCACCTTGTCCCCTGGTCCATCTTTCTGTCAGTCTCAACCCATTAAGAAAGTCCTCAACTCAGGTGCATGCTTTGGGGAAAGCAGAGACACAGGGAATCAATCCTCTGAGGCAGGCCATGTGCTCCCAGGATGCCTAACAAAGGCTCAGTCTTTCTAATGCAAGCTCATGGAGCACTGCCTGCCTTTGCTATTGATTCTTGGTTGTATATTGTCCTCAGCAATGTCACAAGGAAGAGAAAGGGCCATGTACTCCGCTTAGGGCAGGCCTTGGGCCTTTCCTGAGGCCTGATGGCCATCTTTTCTCAGCTGACACTGAATTCTTTAAACATTTCAAGCACACAGAAAAATTCTAGGAATAAAGAACACCTGTATATTCTCTTCCTCACTTACCAATATTAATAATTTACTGCATTTGCTGTATTTGTAAGTGTGACGGGTGTGTGAAGTATGTGTGTGCAGTCTCTTTATTTTTAATTGCTATGAGCCATTTCAAAGTAAGTCACACATATCATGGCATCTTATCATCAATGTTTCTGAATGTATTCCTAAGAATAAGAACATTATCTGTTCTTTTTTATTTTGTTTTCTTTTGTTTTTTGCATCTTTTTTATTATTATGAATAAAGTCACATTTTCTATAAGCTGATTATTATTATTATTATTACCATTTCTAAGAAATGTAATAATTACAGAACATCAAGTTTCCCTAATTGCTATGTGAATGTCATTTATAGCTGTTTTCATAGTAGTAAGATATAAATAACACAAAATGACCAATTTAGCCTTTTTTTGAAGCATACAGTTCAATGGTGTTAAGTACATTCAGATTGTCACAGTTCATCTTCATAACTTTCCATCTCCTTCCATTGAAACTCTGCAACATTCAAAATTAAGTCCCCATCCTTCTTCCACACAGGCTCTGGCAATCATCTCTATAAATTTAACAACTCCCAGGTTCTCACAGAAGTAGAATCACAACACATGTTCCCTTATGATGAGCTTATTTCCCTTAGCATGATACCTTCATGGTTTATCTGAATTGGTAGCATGTGCCAGAGCTTCCTTCCTATTAAAGACAAAGTGATTCTATGCAGAAATCATGTTTTGCTTCTGCAATCATCCATGGATGCTTATTTGTGCAGTCACCATCATTGAGCTATTGTGAATAACATTGCTATAAGAATGTGTATACAAAGAACATTTGGGTTCCTAGCTTTAAATTCTATGTCTAGAAGTAGACGATTTCTTTGGAGAAATGTTTATTTTTTTATTTTAATTTTTTATTTTCTTCTTTTCACTGCTTTGTTCTTCAATTTTCATTGTAAATTATTATTAGTTTTAAGCTGGCTTATGAACAAAAGGGTTTCATATAACATTTTTATACACTTGAACCAGTACCACCTTCTGATATGCCCCTACTGCCTTCTCTATCCCTTCTCTTCACCCCTGTTGCTAAGTCACACACACACACACACACACACACACACACACACACACACACACAAATTCAAGGCCAGGTTGCATACATACAGTCTCAAAAAAGCCCAAAGCATTAAAAATAATAATAATAAAAGTAACAGGTATATTTATGCCAAAGTACAATCTCTCAGATCATTTATAAATCACAAAGAGAAGATGTTCTTTGTAACTTACATATCAAGCAACCCACTTGTTTACCTAGGTGACCAAGCACAACCCCAAGAATATCAGGAAGTCTGATATTGTGCACTTTGTTCTGATACTTTAGGAAGCACATACCAGTGCCCACGAAGTGTTCTTGATAAGAGAATTTCACCTGAATCTAATAAAGTTTCTAGTCCAAAAATGCAGCAATATGATGTAAACCATATACTTAAGCATTTAATAGGAGCCTATACTAAAAGCATAGGTCACAATATTTATCTTAAATGGATAAATTGTACTACATCAAAATGGAAAGCTTGTGTGCATCAAAGACATCAATACAGAGAAAAAGGCAAACTGTACTCTGGGAGAAAATATTTGCAAGTCATATATCTAATGAGAGCATATAAAGAATTCTGACAATTCAATGATAACAACAAAATGATGTTAAATTATGGGCAAACGATTTGAATGAACATTTTTCCAAAGAAAATATGCAAATATCAAAGAGTTCATATTCACTGGCATTGACTTTATCAATAAAAAGGAAAATAATAAAAATAGCATATTTATGAGGGTATGAAGAAGCTGGAGCCCTTGTGCTTTCCTGATGAGACAGTAAAATGGTTTAACTGTTGCAGAAAATAGGACAGTTATTCCTGAAATAATTAAACCTAGAACTACTATGGCACCCAACCGTCTACTTCCGGATATAAATCCAACAGAATTTAAAGCAAGGAACCCAAAGGGTCTCTGTATACACATGTTTATAGCAACATTATTCACGGTAGCTGAATGATGCAGAATGCCCTAACACACAACCATGGGCCATCTACCTCCTTAATAGTCCTTAGTGATGAGAAGCATTCACTTAGACCAGTCATTTCTATTGTAATTGTGTATCCAGGCTTCATTTCCTGTGGTTACTCACAAAAGCCACAAATTTTGGCTTTCTTTTTTCTTGTACTCTTCCTTTCTCTCTCCTCTTTCTCCAGCTCCCCCTCTTCCTTCTCAGCCCTAATTCTCCTGCTTCAATCTCCACCACAATGGAATTCAAGGTGTGTGCCATCACACCTAACTGCTTCTGTATTTCTTACAGACAGTCTCTCATGCACTGAAGGAACAATCTCATTTTTTAAACTTCATTTTTCTGTGAGTATACTGACATCTAGGCCAAGACTGGTGGTTCTTTGGCAGCAAGCTCCTGTAATAGAATTTTTGCCTTGAATGCCACATAGGATCTTCTGGGTGACATCACACCAAGACTATGAGGTGTAAGACATGTTACCCCGAATGCCAATTACTGCTCAAATTCTTTCCACTGTCACACAACAGCCATCAAATCACATCCTGCTTTCGCTGCTTGACTCCCTAGAACTTGGTTCATTTTAAGCATCTAACATAGATACCTGTTGCCCTTCTGACCCTCCTTTTCTCTTGAGGTACTTCACTATGTATGAATTCTTCCCCCTTCCCATTAACCAAATCAATGCTTGAATTTCTGCCTACTTTTCCTCAGATGCAGCAGAGTAGAGTACAGCAATTGCCTTCCCTTTAGTCATAGTCCACTGTCTTGATTAGGTTTGTTGTTGTTGTTGTTTGATTCATCAGCTTGATACACATTAGTTAAATCCTATGAGAATCTCAATTGATAAAACACCTCCATAAGATTGACCTGTACGCAAACTGTGGGGCAGTTTCTTGATTAAAAACTGACATGAAAGGGGCCAGCCTATTGTGGAAGGTGGTCCTTGGGTACATGAGCAAGCTAGGGGAAGAGAGCCAGAAAGCATCATTCCTCTGTGGTCTGTGCCTTGAGTTCCTGCCTCCAGGTCCCTGCCTTTCCTTCCCCAGATACTATGATCGGGACCTGTAAGCCAAATAAATCCTTTCCTCCCCAAGTTGTTTTTGATTATGGTGTTTATCATACTAAAAGAAAGGAAGCTAATACATCTGTATTATATAATTCCTAAGTAGAAGAAAAATTTTCATTTCCTTCTATATGTTTACATTAGTCCATTTTCCATTGCTATAAAAGGGTAGCGCATTCTGGATAGCTCAGAAATTTCATTAGTGTATGGCTCTGGATGTTAGGAAATCGAAGAGCATGGTGCTGGCATGTGGTAAGGGTCTTCCTGCTATATAATAAAAGAACACCATATGGTAAAGCAGAGCAAACATTTTCACTCTCTTTTTAAAGGACCACTATTATCAATACAGGGGTCTCACTGTTATTACTTTATCTAATCATAATTACTTCCCCAAACTCCACCTCCAAATATTTTTATTTGAGGATTAATTTTCTAGCACATGAACTTTTAGGGCACTTTCAAACCATAGCAATGTCTGTGAAACTGTAATGCCAAATGGATGATGATATAAAGGTTCCAGATCTTAATGTTTGTTCCTATTGTGGGTAAAAAGAGATGCTAATGACCTATCTAGAAAGATCCATGGACCCAACCATCCCAGAGATCAAAAGTAAAGAATCTACATAAGGGTCTTAGAGTCTTTGCCTGTTGCTATGATTAAAATACCTTGACAAAGGCAACTGAATAAAAGGGATTTTGTTTTTGCTCACAGTTCATATATATAGCTCATCATAGTGGAGGATCCAGGGCACCAGGAACTTCAGACAGCTGGCCACATTGCATCTGCAGTAAGTAAAGAGCAGTGAATGTATGCTGCTGATCAAGTCCATGTCTCCTTGTGATCAGTCCAGGATCTCAGCCAGGGAATGGGGCTACTACCCACTGTGGGTGGGCCTTTCCTCAATTAGAGTAATCAAGACAACTCCCACAGACATGCTTAGAGGCTCATCTCTCAATTGATTCTGGAGGCAAGTTCACTAGACAATTAACAGCAGTTCACAATTCCAACCCTTGTCAACTTGACCCCCAAACAAATCACTTTAAATCCTAATCTTCTACTCCTTCCACTTTCAGCCCATAGGCTCATAGTTACGTTATAATATAGACTGTATCCAGAGTTGAGGTAGTAACTTTCTGGCCTAGCCCTGAGGTTCTGACCCACTGTCCCACAGAAGCACACAGATGCTTATATTAATTCTATGCTCATCAGCCTAGGGCTCTGGCATATTGCTAGCTAGCTCTTGCTCTTAAACTAACCTATGAGTCTTATCTTGTTCAGCTATGTGGCTTGGTACCTTTTTTCAGCAGCATTTCAACTTCCTTCCTCTGCATCTCTTTGGCATGTCTCTGGCACCTTTGCTTTGCTCTTCCTGTTCACAGAGTTTTCTTAGTCTGGCAGCCCCGCCCATACTTCCTGTCTGTCTTCAGCCAATCAGCATTTTTATTAACCAGTAGGCAGGGACAATTATTTACAATGTAACATAATTCCACTACACAGAGTAGCATAGGAAATCCCACAATCATTAACCATTCCAGCACCTTATAAGCTCAAAGTCTTTTAACTGTGAACTCCTATAAAATAAAGACAAGTTACACACTTCCAGCATATAATAGCAGAATAAACATTTCTATTCCAGAAAGGCAGGATTGGAGTATAGCAAGAAATGATTGGATTAGAGCAAGACAAAAATCCAGCAGGGTAAACACTAAATCCTATAACTTCTTATCTGACCCATCTCTCCATCTCTCCGGCCTAGAGCATATACACTTCTCTCTCCTCCATGTGCATAGCTCTCCCACAGTCTTGGAATCCCCAATATCGTGAGGTCTCCATTGTTTCACAGTAACTTGGTCTTCCCCTTTAACAGCTCCAGAAAATGGCTTCTCAGGGCTCCCTTGAAGGAAATCCTACCCTGCCACACATCACGTAGCCTTGGCCATTCTCCAAAGCTGTAGAACTAAACTCCATGGCCTCCTCAGTCATGCATCTTTTCTAGCACCGTGTGGGTAAAACTGCCAGATTTAACTGCCCTGACTGTATGGAGCCTCCAATGGTTGAGTTTGCTTTCAGGACACCTTTTCTATTGCCCCAGGGGAATGCAGGCTTCTCTTCAGCGGTGCTGATCGCTTTAACAATTACAGCTGCTTTCTCAGACTCCATTTGAAAGTTCTCTGTCTTGAAATCTCCGCTGTCCGATAAATGAATTCATTACCTTTAAATTCAGATTCACTCAAGCCGTCAGGACACTGACAGAATAATTCTCAGCCAAAACAACACAACTGGTCCCTATCCCAGTTCTGATGGAGTCTTTGTTCCTCTCTGACACCTCATGGGCTGAGAGCCTGCTGTCTACATTTCTCTCTGTATTCAGGTCTTCCAAGCTCCCACTAAAATGGCCCATTAAGCTCTGCTTACAGCATTCAAGAACTTTTCTAAATTGTTATACATTCATCCTAAAAGCAAGTTCCAAATTTCGAAGCACCACATGGTCAAGCTTATCTCAGCAGTGACTCAGGCTCTCGGTGGCAATTTTCTGTCTTGATTTCTTTTCCAGTTGCTGGGATTTAAAAAGAAAGAAAAAAGAAAAGAAGAAGAAGAAGTAGCCTGGGAAAAGCGACTTAATGAAGAATGGAATGGTTTATTTCAGCTCATGGTTCACCGTGATGCGAAGGCAGGGGAACTTGAAGCTTCTTGTCCTGCTGAAATGAGTGCATTGCGGCTGCTCAACTACCTGCTAGGGGTCTCGGCCAGAGATGCAGAGATGCCACTCACAATGGGTGGGCCCTCTACCACCTCAGTCAATGCAATGGAGATAATCCCCAGCCACCCCTGGAGGCTCACCTCCCAGGTGAGTTCCTATCAAGTTAACAATTTGTACTAGTCATCATGAGTGAAGTAAAATCTATAACTGTACTGCATCTAGAAGGGAATATAGGAGAAATTTGTAAGAGAGTTAGACAGAAATTTTTCACTATGAGAAAATGTAGATGATGAAATTAAAAACTAACAAATTGGATTTAATAGAAATGTAAATTTTCTTTGAAAGAAACTTGTAAAAATTAACAGTTAAGCTATAGAGTGGGACACAATGCAATAAGCATATCTGCTAAAAGGCTTGTGTACAGAATATATAAAGAGTTCTTATAACCCAAATATTAAGCAATGTCGTTTTAAAACAAAGAGGCCAGCAAGATCAGCATGCAAAGGTCTCCAAGTCTGAAGACCTGTCCAATCCCCAGGGCCCATGGAAGAAGAGAATGAACTAATTATGTTGGGTGGTTGGCCAATGTCATGCACATGTGTGTGAAGGCACATTCCTGCACAAAGCACACAAATATACACAAATAAATATATAACAAATAAAAGCTTTAAGAATAAAATAAAATGATCAAATACTTGAAGAGGCCCTTCACCAAAAAGATATATGAATAGCTTTTAAAAGCATTACAAGACCCCAACACAATTAGTTACTAATGAGTATTAGTCATTATGAAAATTAAAACCAGAATAAAATATATCATAACATACCCATTAGCATTTCAAGAAGTTAAAAAACTAACCATGGCAAATTGACACTGGAATCAACTGGACTCTTTCTACAATGCTTTAGAGTATGTAAAATGCTCTAGCTACTTTGAAAAAGTGTAGGGTGTGGTTGGCCTTTGCACAACTTGCCAGAACATTCTATTGCTGCTTATGCTAATTAAGCATCGAGTAGTGACCAATTCGATGTGCTTATGCTAATTAGGCATCGAGTAGTGACCTATCCGATGCGATCCCCGAATATGCTAATGAGCCATTATTTTGGACCAATCACCAGCTATATGATTACGTTGGGACCAATCATGCGCCCCGGCTTCCCTATATAAGCAGGCTGCATCTTAGGTTCGGGGTCTTCGTTCCACCATTCTCAACTGAGCTGTACTCCAATAAAGTGTGATCTGAGAAGAATCGTGCGTGTGGTGACTCGTCATTCTGCGGGACAGAAAGCGGCTCGCCACAAAAAAGAAATATAGTTGTTTCTAAAAATGTTTAAATATACAATTGACATATGACCCAGCCTTTCAGCTTCTAAGCATTTATTCTTAAGAATTAAAGCACATGTCTATACAAAAGCTTGTACATAAATATTCATAGCAGCTTTGGTGATAATAACCTCAAACAATTCAAGTCCTTCAACAAGTGAATAGATAAAACGCTATATAATTGAGTGTTATTTATCAATAAAAGAAATAAATTATAACATGTCAATAAAATAAATGGATCTCAATGTAATTATGCTTAGCAAAAAAGCATGCGTAGACAAATGAACACAATATAATTGTATTTATTTCTATCTGGAAAATGCACACTTCCCCAAATTGACAGAAAGCAAATGAGCAACTCAATGACTCTAGAGACAGAGGAGACAGCACATATGGTAGGAACATTGAGAGATCAAGGAATTGTACACCATGTGATTTCCTGAGGGCATGGGTATCAAAATTCAGAAAATTGCACAAATTTGCAAAATGTCAAGGAGGGAGTTAAAGAAGACAGATATTTGGAAGCTGAAATTTAAGAGGACTATCATATCCCAGGGAAGTTCAGTGAAGACCTTTTCCCTGCTACGAGCATAGAAGGGATAGAATAGAAACAAATCACGATGAGCACCAGGTAGCAATGGTGAAAAGCAAAGCTGTCTCCTTGTGCGTAGGGACCACCCAGTGTTGAGTATTCCGAGCCTCGGGGATCTCTGCGTTCATCTTCCCTTCCTTGAGGGCTTTATCCTTTCCAGTCACACCAGGCATTTGTAGTACTCTCTTACTCCAAGGACTGTTCTCTAATTTATCCCTGTTCCACCACATACACACCACATCCACTTAGTCATCTATACCCCCTGCCCTAGCTAACTGTTGCCTATAGCTCCATTGCTTTAAGATTAGACATCACCAAATATTGGTAAGGAAGTGAGAAGACCTTCATTCCCTGATGAAGCAGTCATTCCAAAGACCCATAAACCCAGCAAGCCCACCCCCACATTTATAGACCTAGGGGAATTCTTCCCAGGGAACACAAGGACATTCCATATGAAGCTTCATTGCCACTCCATTGGGAGAACCCTGAGCTACCATCTCTACAAGAAAATGAACTAGATTTTTATGCAGATGCTTGAAAAATCTCTAAAATGAACTTGACAAGAAAAACAAAGTCAAGGGGGGGTGGGGCCCCAAAACACAATCCCTACTATCAACCACACACAAGCCAGCTGTGCCCATTTGGTGCAGTTATATCTAAATAACTATCAGGTACATTGGGAAAACTCTATTAAATACATTAAAGTCTAAGTTTTAAGGAAGAAGCAGTAGGATTTGGAATGATATATGAAGGGGGAAAATGATAAATTTTTAAACATTTCAAACATAGGTCCTCCCATAGATGGATGATACTAGATGGGAAATGAGAATATTTTAATTATGCGCACCTGAATTCCAAAATCTATGTTAAAAAAAAAAAAGGAAAAGATATAGTTTTTGTATTTTGCCTGTTTTTCAAATTCTGAATGAATGTGCCTAGTATTCTCTGGTGTATGAGTTCCATATTGTTGCTGTAACAAATTACCACAGATTTGGTGGCTTAAAGCAGTGTAAATCCACCGTCATTAGTCATGCAGGTGTAAAAGGTAATACATTTTACTTGGAAAAATCCAATTATTGAAAGTCTGTGTTCTTTTATCATGATTTTAAAGACATGTCTGTTTGGTTTTTGTTTTTTTTTGTTTTTTTTTTTGCCTTTCTCACCTCTAAGAGGCCACTCAGGTTTCTCATTTTGCTGCCTCCTCCTCCTCCTCTTCCTCTTCCTCCTCCTCCTCTTCCTCCTCCTCCAAAGCCAGCCAGAACTGGTCCAACCTTCTTTACATCTTCTCTAATTCTCACCTTCTCTTCTGTCTCCTCCTCCAGTTTTGAGAACCTTAGTCATTGCTTTTGACCTGGATAATCTGGGATAACCCCCATATTTTGAAATCAGCTAACTAACAACCTCAGCTTTCCTTTGCTGGGTCAGGAAATACATTCATAATTTTTGGAAATCAATAACATGGGCATTTAAAAGCACAAGGCCATAAAAAAACACAGTGTCACACTTTTTAAATTGTTAGTTTTCAGTCAAATAAAAAGATGTGGACTTAGGATGTACAATATCAAGCAAAGCCACACAGTCTCAGAAGTAAGAGAGAAATGTATGTTTTTTTTCTCATATGCAGAATCTAGCCAATAATTTATGTGTCTGTGTAAACAAATGCACATGTGGGAACAGTGTAGCATGAAGAAAAGAGAACAGAAAGGCTAAAAACACAGAGACATAAAGGACTGCATGTAAGTAATGGACACATGTTATGAAAGAGGATATAGAGCGGAATGTTTTTTTAGTTCTAATTTTGTCGTGGGTTTTTTGGTTTTGGTGGTGGATAAGTGCATAGAACATAGATGATATTTAAAGTGCAAAATTCAATGTGAAGTTCCACAGCTTCTGTTCTGAATGCCTCATCTAACCATAGAGAATTGAGATGTCTAGACTTTGGGCTTGGTTAATTTTGATGTCTTTAATATTTTTATAATTAAGTTCATAAAAATGCAAAAACACATTGTATCTCCTGTGTGCTAGCTAGGTCTGTGTAGTGAGTACCAAAGTTATAGCAAGGAGTGTCAGAAACTGGGCTTTATGATAGCTCCTCAGTGTTAACTCAAAACCTTATTCTAAATGGGAATGTGCTGAATGGGAAGTAGGTTGATCCCAGTTCTTCACATCACAATGTAAATGACTGGGATATGATAACACTCAGAAAAGAGGCTGTGCTGGTGTGTTTTATGTCCACTTGACACAAGCTAGCAGCATCAGAGAGGAGGGAACCTCAACTAATAAGGTGCCTTCATAAGATCCAATTGTAGGGCATTTTCTTAATTAGTGGGCAGCTCATTGTGGATAGTGCTCAGACTGGGCTTGTGGTCCTGTGTGCTATAAGAAAGCAGGCTGAGGAAGGCTCCTCCATGGCCTCTGAACCTGTTCCTACCTCCAGGTTCCTGCTCTGCTTGAATTCCTGTCTGGATTTTCTTTAGTGATGGACTATGATGTGGAACTATAATTTAAATAAACCTTGTCCTCTCTCTTCAACTTACTTTTGGTCATGATGTTTTATCACAGCAATAGTAACCCTAACTAGGATAGAAATTGATACCAGGAGTGGTGTGATAGATCTAACCATGTTGTCATGTTGGAACTTTAAGCTGGAGAAGCCATTGAGTGTTGAGGGCTCAGTGAGTTCTGTGCTACTGATTTGTCATACTTGGCATGAGAAACATTCCAGAACATATCTGAACACTGGGGCGGGCAGCTGAGGTAAGAGACTTGTCATGGGTCCAATGTATAGCTTGGGCTATATAAGGAGCTCCAGGTTAATCTGAATGTGTTGGTTATATTTTTTGTGGTGTTATAAAACATCATGGCCAAAACATCTTATGGAAGAAAGAGTTTATTTGGGCTTATGGTTCCAGAAGCCAAAGAGCCCATCATAATGCAGAGGCATGACAGCAGGTGGCAGGCCAGTAACAGGATCAGAAAACAGGGAGGGGGTAGACTGGAAGTGCCTCAAGGATTTAGGTTCTCAAAGCCACCCAATGCCATATTTCCTCCAGGAAAGCCATACCTCCTAATTTGCTCAAACATCATCATCAACCAGAAGCCAAGTGTTCAAATGCCTGAGACCATACAAAACATTTATCATTCAAACAAAGGCACCTGACTGCATTTTTTTAAAGCCTTTGGTTCTGTGGGACCAAACAGAGCCATACCTAAAGTTCTACCTAACCTTTCTGTTTACAAAATGACTAGATACATCACATGCCCCTAAGCAGAGTGCTCTGTTAGCATTCCTCTGGAGTCTCCACTTTACATCTGTAGATCTCCTTGGCATCACTCTGGGTAGGTAGCAATCATCTAGCATGTTGCAGCTCCTGCACTCAGTCTACAGACTCAACTTCAACATCCTTGCAGTTCAGAGAGGAGGCAGGAGGATTGAGTATCTCTGCTTTAAGGAAAGGAGGACCATTCTGGCTAGAAAAAGACTTAAAGTTATTCATGGCCAGCAGGTAAGCAGGTTGATCTCCATAAGAGCTGTGTGCTGTATATAGATTAGATTAGCAGTTGCTATTCTTGCTCACCTTAAGTATGTACGCAATTATGGAGGTGGATTTTTATAGCAGGCAGCTACTCTACATTGTATGAATAAAAATCTATATAAGGGAGATGTACTACTTATCAACATCAGACAGGAAGGGCTGAGAGGGTGAGACTCCCTGGTAGAGTCCTGGGTTCAATCCCTAGCCCTTCAAAAAGAAAGACAACCAAGAAGCTAGAAATGTGTGGCAGAGTCTATACCCAATCCTAGTTTAAAGACCTGAGCCAGCCAACATATTCAAGGTCAAGAAAGGTCTAGCTGATGATAATACAAAGACTTGAATGCTCACCCAGTTCCAAGATATTCTCTTACCATAGCCCTCCTCAGCCACACAGCTGGAACATCCTTCCATGCCTATTGGAAGGCCATCCTATTTAGGAATTTAGCTATATCTTCAACTACACTCATCTTGAGGGGAGGGCCACGGGCTGCTTTGGGGAAGGGAGAAAATGAAACAACTTGATCTCCTAGGTCTTTGATTTCATAGTCCTGTCATCCTGAGAGAGAGAGAGAGAGAGAGAGAGAGAGAGAGAGAGAGAGAGAGAGAGAGTATGAGAATATATGTGCACTCACAGGTATACATATGCACATATGTAGAAGCCATAATAATTCCAGGTGCTGTTCCTCAGGTACTGCTCACTGCCTCTTATGAGAATCTCGATGTGGTGGGTTACAAGGGCAGTCCATCACCCCTGCCTTCTGTACAGGTTCTTGGGTTTGAACTCAAGTCTTACAAAGCCTGATCCATCTCCCCAGGCATAAATCTGAATTTTTGCCCTGCCCTTTATCTTAGCATTTCTCCCCATCTCCTCTCATCTGCCAAGGAGTTCATTCGACCCTCCCCCCCTCCCCTGTCTTCACATCTCCCTCAATTCTTCCCACCCCTCCACTCTTCACCATTTTCTGCCTCCTGGCTCCCTTCAGTTTCTCTCGGAACAGTGACTCCTGAATTCTTACCTCCACCAAAACTGGGTGGCTTTTCCGTCTCTTCTGAAGGGGGAGGAGGGAAGCCGTGAAAGCCCCAAATGCCATCTTTCATCTTATTTCCTATTTCCAGCACATCTTCTATTTATAATTCTACCTCCCTCCTAGCAGATTGACACAGCACTCTGTGTGGTTCCCAGAATAAATGTGATTTAAGAATGGGAGGCAAGTCCAGTTCTCAGACTCTCTGCAGCCAGGGGTTCCTTTGAACTCTTTCTGGCAGGATTCAGTGAGCATCTCTGTGGTAGTCATGCCGATCTCTCAGGGTCCTGGAAATGTCTCCCATGCAAGGTTTTCTTTCTGGCAGATTTCCTTTCCTGATCATGTCTGGACCAAGTTTATGTTAAAGATGATTTTTATTCCTCAAGCATACACTGACTGCTCCATTAAAGGGTCTTATGCATTCACGTGAGTGTAGTATACATATATGCTTAAACACATTTGCATGCATGTGAGTGCATAGGTGGGTATAGGTTATTCATGCATGTGTGCATGTACATGGATGCCAAAGACTGATGTTTGTTATCTTTTTACATCTTTTATATTAAGGCAGCGGTTTGGGGTTTTTTTCCTTCCTGAACTCAGAATTCAACAATTTAGCTTGCTCTTAGGGTGCTCGGTTTCCACCTCCAGCACTGGTATTACAGATAGTATTCACACAGGTTCTTGGATCCAAATTCCCATTCTCATACTTGCATGCAAGTGTTGTACTCACTGATTCATTTCCCTAACCCACACCATAGAAGATTCTTACCAAATACTTCTTGGGAGCCAGAATAATAGCGTAGCCAGTAAAGGCTTGACCTTGCAAGGAAGAGAACCTCAATTCAATCTCCTAGAGCCTATATTTAAAAAAGAAGAAAAAGAGGAGGAGGAGGAGGG
>PVIH01025339.1:0-13114 GCA_004025045.1 Sigmodon hispidus
ACATGGTCCGTGAGGTCAGAACACATGCTAACACATAATGAGCAGCACACACAACCCTTATACTGCACATAACCTGGCTCATGAGAGGTTTGGGACATTCTCACCCTGCCACACCACACATCCACTCACAATTAGTGCAGCCTGGTTGGTGAGGTCAGAAGGGACACCAATCCTAGCCAACCTTGCATCACTCAGCTACATTACCTACAATCCAGTTCCCTGTGTCTCTATACCTGAGTTCAAGCAGAACACAGATGAGTCAAACAAACACAAAACAGGAATACTAAGCACCAACCCAAACATTCACTGAAAACAAAACAGAACACTTAACCAACAAAGTAAACCAGATGAGCAAGTCCCATGACAAAACCCAAAGTAACATGACAAACCCAGAACAACCTAACTCCTCCCAAAATGACCACTTCTATAGTAGTGACCGTCAACATATAAACATTGCCCTACCTTGCCACCTGAGTGTGGCAGTGTATTTCCAGCACCATGTTGTGGCCATGCCCCCACCTGCAGAGTATGCTCTCACACCTCAGGGTGCAACTACATGGTCAGCCTTTAAAGAGATGCAACACTTTTCTACCCCCTCTCCATTCTTCTCTCTCTTTTCTCTCTCTCTCTCTTCCCCTCTCACACTTGTTTCCAGGATATCCAGACCCCAATAAACTCAACATGGCTTCCTGGCAGCATGTCAGCATGTTCTATCCTTCCATGTGCAAAATACTAACAGTGGCCTACAAGAAAACTTCAACCAAATTCAAGGGTAGCTAAAAAGTAAAGCCCAAGCAATCTCCCTGGAAAGGGGAAATAAAAAAGATGTCCTGAGTGGACTGGGAGTGGAAGAGGATGGACACTTGAGGATTTGGTTTGGCAGGTACATGTAGGAGAATCTACTGAAGGAGATCACTGGAAGAGGGTGAGTTTCAGACTCAGGGAGAATCCTAATGCAAGGGAAACTCAAAAAAATCTACAAAGATGAAACAAGCTAAAACTTGTAGTAATTGTGGATACATAGACGGAACTGGCCTTCTCCTGTGACCAGATTGGTGGCTGTCTGAATTGACACCAGAGAGCCTTCATCCACTAATGATGGAAATAGATGCAGAGACCCACAGCCATACATTAGTCCTCATTCAGGTTCTGGGAATTCTGCTGAAGAGAGGGAGGAAGAATTATAGAATCCAGAGGAGTCAAGAACATCACACAAAATACAAACATACAACCAACCTGATCAGAGAAACTTACATAGTCTGAGCCAACAACCAGAGAGGCTGCATGGGACTGACCATGTATAGCTTGATCTGTTTGTGGGACTGCTAACAATGAGAACAGAAGCTGTCCTCAGGCTTTGTTGTCTCTTGGGAAGCTATTCGTAACTCAGTCCTGCACACCACTCTGCTTCCCAGCACATACTGCTCAGTACAATCCCAATTGGGAAAATCCTGATCACACAAAAGTAGCGGGCACTGAGATAAGAAGATCTCTTTAGATTAATAATAAAACATGGCTATTATTCTCAGGAATATATATATTGATGTCATTGGGAAGATACTTTCTTGAGTCATGGAGTTTCACTGTGGAATCTGAGTATGAGAACTTTTGAATATCTGACAGAAGCAGTGCTGGGTGGTGCTTACGATAACCCATGTGGCCGGGATCCTGTCAAGGAAAGACTGATGGTCCTTTGGTGGAAATAAACTGCCCATGAGTAAGAAAAGCCTAATGGAAAAGGCATATTTTTATAAATTACTTTCCTGACCTTGACAGCCACAAATATTACCTTTCTGCTTCCCTCCTCTGAAGCAGTACAGAAATGTAGCAATCTCCTTCCTCTCCTGGACAAGTTGTTACTTTAGCTCCACTCCCAAGGGAGTTTGCCAGCAAAAGTATCCATTTCCTCTTCTGCTCAGCTCTTTTAAGGGAACATCTCAGCAGATACTCTGCTTTGTGGTGGCATAAGATCTTCACTCAAATCTTTTTTAAGAAAGAGATTTCTTTGGAAAGGTGGAATGGAGAGAGTGGCTGCATCTGCTAAGGTGTAAAAGAACAGCTGCTAACTGAACGGGCAGAGGGGCTTGTATAGGGCTTCGTAGGCTTCATAGACAGGAGACACACAAACTCTCTAACCACAACTGACTAGGAGCTGACTAAGTGTGAACCACTGAAGCAATGTGCAAAAATACATATAACAGAGACAGGAGCTAGGGTTTGGTGGTGAGAGGCTCCTCCAGCCACACCTAAAAGAGGGGACCTTGCATGGCCAGCCCCACCTCCAACTGCATCATCAGAGAATGACTGAGGACTTTGAAATTCAGACCTGATCCAGAGGTGAGCAAATTCTCACTCCAGGACCACCCCCCTTCCAGGGAGTTTTTCTCTGGGACCAGCATCAATCCCTAGACTCTGGTCTCAGCTCTCCCTAGCAGACAGGAGCTGGTGTTTGGCAGTGAGGTGTTTGATTGTCTATGATAAGGCAGCTTGCCCTGGAGACGGGGTCCAGCTATGGGAGGTTCTTTCTGATAGGGGCCTCTGGGGAAGGCTCCTTCCAGCTAAAGCCTAGAATCTATCCACTAGGTATAATCTGAGATCACAACCTTAGGTGTGACCCCGGCTCACCTCTGCTTCCACTCTGGACAGGTGTCTCCTATTTCAATTTTTTACCCTTCACTTGTTTGATTGCTCCTCGTGCCACACCTAAGAGAGAGGACCTTGCACAGTCAGGCCCTGCCTCCAGTCTAACTGCATTATGAGAGGAGGACTGAGGATTTGAAATTCAGACACCTGTCCAGAGCAGAGTCAGACAACAAGCAGTCCTCTTGTTAGGAGAAGACAGGAGAAACACATGGTCCTCTTACCACAACTGACTGGGAGCTACCTAATTGTGAGCCACTGAAGCCATGGGCAGATACCAGTGCAAAAATACATATAAAAATATAAAAAAACAACAAGGCAACACGAGAAGAAACTGGTGGTTCTACAAGAAGACCTGAACAGAGCAATGAAGAAGAATCAGGAGGAAACAACACCAAAACAACTTTATAAAGATTATTGAACAAGAAGTGGAGACTGATCCAACCATTATTGGGTCAGTGGGACCATAGGACTGTCTGCTCCCTGCCCAGGGAGGAGATGGGGAGTTGCAGAGAAGAAAAATGACCAGATGTGTTGGGAGGGGGAAGAGACCTTGAATAAGGATATACAGGGATGGAAAAAAAAATTCAGAGGGAAAGATGAACACAAAGAAAATATATGTGTAGCAATCTTAATTGTATTTACACCCTTAAAAAAAAAAGATTATTGAAGCCTTCATGGAAGATATAAAAAATTTCCTTAAAGAAATAAAGAATATACGAACAAAAAAATTGGAAGAGATGAACAAATCATTGAAAAAAAAACAAAAATTGAAAGGAACATTCCAGGAACTAAAAACTGAAATAGAAACAATAAAAAAGGCACAAAATGAGTCAAATTGGATGGAAATATAAAATCTAAAGAAAAAAGCTGAAACTACAGATACAACAATATGTAAAAAGTATCATCCACCATGATCAAAATTTTGAATAACCCAATATAAAATTTGGGTTCAGAACGAAAAAGGTAATTGTCAGCAGAATAATTACAAATGGGTGAAGGTGAAAGACATTTGAAAAAGTGCTTGTCATCTTTAGCCATCCAAGAAGTCCAATCAAAACAGCTTTGAGATACTATGTAACACCTGTCAGATTGGCTAAGATAAAAGACACAGATGAGAGCTTAAGCTTGAGAGATTGTGGAGCAAGGGGAACAGTCCTCCATTGTTGCTGGGAATGTAAACCTTTTCATCCACTCAGGAATACAATATAGATAAATAGAGATATGGAAACAATGAGGAGGGGGAGAGAGAGAGAGAGAGAGAGAGAGAGAGAGAGAGAGAGAGAGAGAGAGAGAGAGAGAAAAAGCATTAGTCCAGCTCCTCAGAAGCACAGTTGATCAAAACTCAAAAAAAAAAAAAAAGAAAAAACACTGGGTGCCTCAAACTAGGCAATTCAGATTCTAGTAGTGTAGTAGCATATGTAAAGCACACTGAAGATTTCCATATCTCATGACAAAAGCATTGCTTCTATAATCCTGTACTGGCTCTGAACTGATGGACTATGCTTTACTTTTTGGAACATATTGGGCTTTTGGCACTGTCCTGATGCACAACTGAATTCTTTGGCCAGGCTCTGAGAGGTATTCTGCTGAGTCACTACCACCACCAGGCTATGGGAAAACAGACCCCAACTATCCCACCTGGAAGACTGCATAAAATCCCTTGGTAAACATGTTGACAGCAAGGCTTCACATCCTTGAACCCAGTAGGTGGGCAGCCTGTCTGCATTCTGAATAATAGCCCTACCCATGCACTACCCTGTCCTGTCAGGAAAATTGTACTGCAGTGTCCAAAAGAAGTGCGGCCATCAGCTGAATTTGGCAATATTCATGGACTTGGCATAATAGTTTCATTACCAAAGCAGAGATGAATTACACCACCATGCTTTATAAAATAAGCCAGCTAGAAACTATATGCTTGGTAGGACTCAACACTCACCAGGTTGCCACAGTGAACTACTCTGTGACCAGAAGGACAACAAAAAAGTGTTGGGTAGATATATCAGTGATTACTGGTTGTTCTTATAGAGGACCAGATCCAATTCCCAGCACTGACACAGCAGTTCACAGCCATCCATGACCCCAGTTCCGAGGGATTCAAGCCTATTTCTAGCTTCCACGGACAGCATATACATATAATAACTCCTGCATAGAAACACATGCACTAATACATGTAAAATAATCAGATAATTTTAAATTATTCAATATTTAATTATGTAAATGTTCCTTTGCACACTAATGAGTTACATGACATGATTGTTGTAAATTTCATCTTTACATTGAGTAGGACCATAGGCATACATGTTAGAAATCCAATGGTCTCTTCTAACTTCCTATGTATTTCATATAATTTATGCCACTATAAATTTTTGTAATTCTATAAAATGTAGAAAGTAAAAAGACACTCCTTTTCTCTTTTCTTCCTACTAATTTTGCATTTTATTTCTAAATTTGTCGTTTTCCTGTAACAAGCCTAACATTTAAATATGTATAAATTTTAAACTTGTTATCAGAGAGTAAATATGAAAACTTTTAACAAAGTCTTAAAGTTAGTGTGTTATTTTCCATTGAGGTAATTTATGTGGTAAGAGTTGCAGACACCCTAAAACCAAGACCTAGACTGTAGTGTCTAAGGTTACAAAGAGGAACACTGTTGCCTGTGGAAGCCCAAATGAAATAAACCCTAAAATACATAGATTAAAAGAAGAACCCTGCTTTCTCCTCTAAGTAAAAGGCATCATTCATCATGAAGGCATACCTTTTGAGTCTGTCTATTACCCTAAAACTAACCTCAACTAAATATACATAAGTCCAATGAAGCACAGACCTTTCCATACAGACAAGATCCTGGGCACTTGTGAGTTTTTTGGGGAACTTTGCGAGTACAGGTATGAGGACATGGGCACATGTCATTCTTTCTGCCTTCACCTCTAGTGACAGTGGTATGGGGTTTCCTAAGTATTGGGAATCTGTTATCATATCCACAAGATGACATGCTAAAAAATCAATACCAGATGATCTGCAGGAAGCTGGTTCAGACAATGTGAAGACACTAAGAGGAAATCATTTTTTCCAGGGATACGTGTGGCATAGCAGAAAAGGTTAATAAAGTTGAGAGTTTGGATGATGTCACACTTCACAGGTCAATATGTGTCCTAAGTATAGGGACACTACTGTGTATCACTGTACTGATGGAAAGGGCAAAGGAGAGGATTTGGCAGCCCTGGTCAGCCCAAGGAAAAGCCTACGTGGATGCCCACAGGCTGAATCGCCCCAGGAAATGACCTCACTTCTTTAACAATTCTACAGATGGAACTCAGACTCTTGGTTACTAGGTAACCAGATGCCAGCACCAGCCTCAACTGATGCCAGACTCTGGAGGCACATAGATATTGATGATGCTCTCCTGTTGCCAGACGTGGGGCTGCTCTGATGACCAACAAGCTCAGGCTTGTGGCCTTGGCTACCTTTGCATGAGATGGGGCCGCTCTCTTATTCAGTGCCTTTGGCCATTTTCTGACATAGAACCCAAGGTAACAAAGGCCACCCTCTGGCAGGAAACCATTCTAGTTTCCTTCATCCAGTTCCTCCATGGGTCTGTGTTCCTAGGAGAACACTGAGGAACATTCTTTATTCCTGCTTTTCTATTCCATGTATGGTATTAGCGGGTTGTGGGTTTCTCTGACTTTTCACACTTTAATCCCCCTTCCTTCATTGTTCTTTCCTCAGAGGAAAACAGGGCTATGTAATCCACCAAATATTGACTGACAAAACCCAAACTTGCTCCAAGAGGTCATCAACTTCATTCCAACTGCCATTGACAATGAAGACTACATGTTTATTGCTCTGACCCTGGCGGTCTACCCAAAATTTACCACCACCTGGAAGATGGTGGACCTCTTATTGCAAACGTGAGTGGTTCCACACAACTTCAGGCTCCCAAGGCTCCTGGTTTGGGTATTAGGAAGGCTCTATACTTCTATGGTATTGGATGGTCTATTAGGACACATAGGACTCTACACTGGCAACCTTGGTCCTGTGCCTGGTCCTTCAGTGACATGGCCAACAATGTAGGTGGGAAAGACGACTAGATTGTGTCACTCACATTCCCTTAGAAGTGTCAAAGGCTTCTTGTGCCTTGAGCAGAGCTGTTTTCCAGTTGGCATAAAGGTTCTACTAGATACAATCAATTTGGGAAGAAATTAGTGAAGGAAGATAGGCCATCAGGCCCACCACAAAGTCCCATACCAACCAAGGTATCTAGCAAGGAGGAGTATAGGGTACATTCATTGTTTAAAGAGCTTTCAAGTGCTGAGACTAGAGGCCTATTCTGAGGCCCTCAGCAGGCATGTCAGAACAGTACAAAGTGCCTTCAATAGCCATATCCCATTTCTGGTATCTATGTTGGCACCAGATTCAAGTAGCTTCCCCTCAATCGCTTGGTGGGATGGGGATACATGGACTTATCATGGACTCACACATGATATTCCAGGGGTATGGATCTTTCTGCCCAGACTGTGAGGAGGATCAGCAAAAAAAGACATGAGTGGGCCTGGGTGATGAGGGAAATGAGGGCTCACCTGCATGGTGGGATGTTTGGGGTGGCCAGGATGGAAGACTAAGTCATTACCAGTCACTCCTCTATTAGGAAACCCACTAGAGGGATGGAACCAAAGACTCCATGTACTAGTGGACAAAACCAGAAATCTTCATTGGTCTTTTTGGTTCCATGAACCAGAGAGATTGAGTGAAGCTAAAGGGTCCTAGAGAAATTCATCTCACGATAGCCCACCCAAGTTTGCCCAGAATGTCCTTCCAGGTACACAAAGTGTCTGAAACCCTCTCCATACAGCCACAAATGCCAGATCACTACACCCAGCAACAAGTGGACTAGACAGGTTTTCTCAAAAAAGGAACCTGCTATGCTGGTGAAGCAAGTCCAGGCCTCTGATCTACTTACCTCAAAGTGCTCCTCCCTGCAGTGCCATTAAGACTTTCCTGTCCACATGGCTCCAGCATCATCCCCAAGACTTCCTGGACTATCCAAACATAAATATCGTGAAGAATTTCCTAGATTACCTGAAGACCAATTTTCCCTCCACGGAGATCATCGTCCAAGCTGAGGAGCTCCTAAGGGTCTTGGAAGAGCAGGAGTCCAAAAAGGGTGAGGAGGCCTGGTATAGTTGCCTGTAAAGATAGGTGATGCTTCCCTGATACGGTGCAGGAGGGAATTTTGTAGATGACCTGGCCTAGAACAAGAACTGTCCACCAGTGAAATGTCTTCCCTTTGGGTGAAAGGTCTTGAGATTTTCTCAAGTGAACAGACCTTGTTGGACCAGCCAGGCCCTCTCAGAAAACTCACACCATCCTGGGCCTTCTAGGGCACTTTCACTAATGATCCATCTTTTTCTGACTTAGGTGGTGTACAGGTTAAACCCACAACTCCAGAATCCCCAAAACAGAATGCCTCAGAAATGGAAGACTCTCTGAATCTGAGACCACCTTCTGTGGCAAGGCCACAGGGAGATCTGACACCCCATGAGAACATAGAGGTCACAGACCGAAGAGCTAGGGAACAAATAGTGCCAGAAGCTGGACCAGGACAGCTTCTGACTTTAGAGCAGCCTCTGCCCACATCAGCTGATACACGGACATCTGGAGCAGTGGCTGTCAGATATTTCTGACATATTTCTAAGTGCTGTTGTGCACTTAGGGGCATCAAAGTCTGATTTTCCTCTACCTGATGTTGATATATAGTTATGGAGTAGAGTGACCTGAAACCTAACAATATCCACCTCCATTTATAAGCTCTCCTTGCCCTCTTAGATGAAATGGCTACTTAAAATATTTTAACTCATTTCATTATTGTTTATGTTATTATACTCTTTAGCTTTAGTTCATTTAATTGTTGTCTTTATTGTTAATTTTGCATTTCATTTGGTTTAATTTTGATTTTTGTGAGCATTTTCAATACCTACATTAATGTCTTTAAATTATTTTATTAGTGTTTTCATTGTAGAGCTTTTACTAACATTTGAATATTGATAAGAATTTCTTGTTTATTCATTCTCAATTATGTGATTTGAGGACATCATGTCTATCCTACTTGGGTACTAGACATTCATGCCTACCTGTAAATATCAGATCTGCACCAAACATAAACATAAAGGTCTTGGAGAAAAGGGCCCTTGCAGGACATCTTAGAAACATGAAGAAGACACAGACTTCCAGCCCATGGCAGATTAGGAGGTGAGTTAAACCCTAACAAACCCAGGCAGAGATCTCAAGCTCTGGGACAAATACCCTAGGACAAAACACTGAAATCCCAGCCCCACTCAGCTCTGCCCTAAATCCAGGCAAACAAGAAAAGCGCCTGCAGAACACGAGCTCCAAATATAACCCGCCATGCAGAATGCCCCATCACCAAAAGCTTACCTTATTACCCAACACAAGCCAATAGCCTACAAACTCAGTAGCAACCAGAAACACACAAACCACCAGTCAATAGTAGACCAAGAGATGGGTGACATTCCTCCAGTCCTGACAGATAACCAGGTCTTGAAGACCAAGACCCTGTAAAACAGCCCTTGAAGACTTACCTTCACTCAGCTGTGCCCTAAATCTAAAGCAGCAGGGAATGTCCCTGAAACAAAACCCCAGGAAACGCTGGACACACCCAGCCTAAAAACCATTCAACTCAAGCCTACCTTCTTTTTCATCAGGAGACCACAGGAGGCAACAGAAACTCTCTGAATCTTGGCCCACAAGAGAGCAACAGGTGAGTGACACAAAGTCCAGCCCATGAAGAGATCCAAGTCTCCAATTCCAGAGTCCTGGAACATGAACCCTTAGACTCCCCACCACCACTCCTTCTTTCCTAGGTCCAGGCAAGCTTTAGTAAAACCCAGCTTGCAGGAAAACACCAGCTACAAAACCTTTCCTGATTACCCAGCCCATGCATACAGACTGTGACTTAGTGCACAGAAGACTCAGTGAAACCCAAATCTCTTGACAACCCTAGCACCATAACCTTACACTATTCCACAACCCACTTCACTATCTGGATTCCTCAGTGGAAACTGAAAACCCATTGACTTCTGTTCCAGAACAGACTAAGAGGTGAGTGACACCCTGTCAAGCCCAGTCACAGATCCCAATCTCTTGGGAAAAAGTCATTGCACAAAGCCCTTGGAATCCCACCACACTCAGTTCTGCCCTAAGTCCTGGCCAGCAGGGAAATCTCCTGCAGTAAGAAGCTCCAAAGGACTCATCACACTGGACACCTCCAGCACCAAAACCTTGCCATTTACCCAACCCAAGCACACAACCTACAAACAAAGGAGCAACCAGAAACATACTGACAACTGGCCAAGAGCAGATGAAGAGATGTGTGATACCCACCCAGCCGAGGTAGATTTCTAGGTCTTAGGGAACCAAGGTCCTGGGACACAGCCATTAAATCCCCACCTCAACTCAGCTCTCTTCTAAATCCAGGACAGCAGAAATGGCTCTGCAGGACAGAAGCCCCAACAAAACAAGCTCAATGGACACCACAGCCCCAAAACCTGCCCCATTCTGCAAACCTCATCAAGGGCCTACAAACTCACCAGTAACAGGAAACCCAGAGACCCGTGGGGCACAGTGAACCAAGAGGTGAGTGAGGCCCATCCCAGCCCAGGCAAAGACACTATTATACTGGACAAATGCCCTTTAAACACTATGCCCACCCAGCTCTGCCCTAAATCCAGGCCAGCAGAAATACCCAAGCTACAAGTGCAAAACCCATGCCAAGCTTCAAAACAATGCCTAATATCCCAATTCACACATCCACCCTGGATTTCAGTTGCAACCCAAATCACTGAACAGATTAAGTGAAAGGATACTACTCACCCATATCATAATAAGAGGTCTTTTTGGATCAAGAACAGCTACCTGACTGCTCCATTTCTCAACACCTAGGAGATAAAATGTGGACATCTGAGACCCACAGTGTGCCATCACCGACTGGATTAAGAAGGGTCACAGTACACAAAATACACTACATCCAGGTGGACCAAGACTACAGATTGGACCAACAGAGGCTTTCTGAGACACAGACACACCAAGAACAGATTACACAAAAATCAAATCCCTGAGATACAAACACTTCAGTGGACCCTGGAAGCAATGGGACAATGCCAGTGCAAGAATAAATATAACAATACAAAAACAACATGACACCACCATAATCTGTTAACTCTTCAACAAGACTTCATCATGGCAATTCAGAAAAAGCAGAAGAAAGATCATCATAAAAAAATTGTGTAGATAATAGAAGTCTTTAAAGAATATATTAGAAATTTCCCTCATTAGAAGAAGGGAAATAGAAGAAAAGAATAACAAAAAAATTAGAAGAGAACAACCAATTCTAGAAAGAAAATAAAGAAATCCTAGAAAGTGCAATCAAACAAGTGAGTGGTTAAAAACAGAATTAGGAGACACCTGTCCAGAGTGGAAGCAGAGGTGAGCCAGGGTCCCACCCAATGTTATGATCTCAGATTCTACTTAGCAGATAGGTTCTAGGCTTTAGCTGGCAGGAGCCTTCCCCAGAGACCCCTATCAGAAAGAACCTCCCATAGCTGGACACTGTCTCTAGGGCAAGCTGCCTCATCATCGTCAATCAAACACCTTCAAAATGTAGAAGCATGTCTCAGAACAGAACCCTTCCTCAGAGCAGACAGGAGATACACAAACTCTCTAACCACTACTGACTAGGAGCTGACTAAGTGTGAACCACTGAAGCAATGTGCAATAATTCATATAACAGAGACATAAGCTAGTATTTGTTGGTGAGGGGCTCCTACAGCCACCCCTAAAAGAGCAGACCTTGCATGGCCAGCCCCACCTCCAACTGCATCATCAAAGAATGACTGAGGACTTTGAGATTCAGAGGTGGTCCATAGGTGAGCAAATTCTGGATCCTGGACCAGGCCCCCCTTCCAGGGAGTTTTCCTCTGGGTCAAAGTTTTCCAGGGTCAATCCGTAGACTCTGATCTCAGCTATCGCTAGCAGACAGGAGCTAGGATTTGGTAATGAGGAGCACCTCCAGCCACACCTAAAAGAGAGGACCTTACACAGTCAGGCCCTGCCTCTAGTCAAACTACATTATCAGAGAAGGACTGAGGATTTGAAATTCAGACAACTGTCCAGAGCAGAGTCAGAGAACAAGCAGTCCTCTTGCATAGAGGTGACAGGAGACACACAAGTCCTCTTACCACAACTGAACAGGAGCTGTGTAATCAAGAACCACTGAAGCCATGGGCAGATGCCAGTGCAAATATACATAGAAAAATATAAAAAAACAACAAGGCAACACGAGAAGAAACTGGTGGTTTTACAACGACAAAACTTGTACATTTCAATGAAGAGGAAACAGGAGGAAACAACCCCAAAACACCTTTATAAAGATTATTGAAGCCTTCAAAGAAGATATAAAAAATTCCCTTAAAGAAATAAAAGAACATATGAACAAAAAATTTGAAGAGATGAACAAATCCTTAAAAGAAAACCAAGTAAAGGTGAACCAAATAAAGAAAGAATCATTCCAGGAACTAAAAACTGAAATAGAAGCAATAAAAAGGCACAAAATGAGGCAAAGGTAGAAATAGAAAATCTGAAGAAAAGTGTTAGAACTACAAATGCACGCATAACCAACAGAATCAAACAAACGAATGAGAGAATCTCTGGAATGGAAGACTCATTAATGGAAATAGATACATCAGTCAAAGAAAATACTAAAAGCAAAAATGCCATAACACAAAATGTTCAGGAAACCTGGGACACCATGAAAAGACCTAATTTGAGAATAATAGAAATAAAAAAAGGAGAAGAATACCAGCTCAAAGGCACAGATAATGTATTTAATAAAACCATAGAAGAAAACTTTCCTAACTTAAAGAAGTAAATGTGAATAAACATACAAGAAGCTTACAAAACACCAATTAGATATAAGCACCAAAAAAGTCTTCCCATCACATAATAATCAAGACACACAACATACATGACAAAGAAAAAATTTTAAAAGCTGCAAAAGAAAAGGGACAACTTACTTATACAGGCACACCCATCAGAATAACACTTGACTATTCAATGGAAACCATGAAAGCAAGAAGGGCTTGGTCAGAAGTTATACAGACACTGAAACTGCAAGGCTGCCAACCAAGATTAGTGTACCCAGCAAAACTATCAAACACCATAGAAGGAGTAAACAAGATATTTCATGACAAAGTCAGACTGAAACAATACCTATCTAACAATCTGGCTCTCCAAAAAGCATTAGACGGAAAACTCCAACCTAGGGATCCGAGATACACCCATGAAACCACAAAACATCAATAATCACTGAGAAGAATAACCCAGAGAAAGGAAATATATATAAGCTACCACCAAAAATAGCAGAAAATGTCAACCAGTGGTTACTAATATCCCTTAATAT
>PVIH01025340.1:0-20860 GCA_004025045.1 Sigmodon hispidus
TTTTTTAAAAAAAAAAAAAAAAAAAAAAAAAAAAAAAAAAAAAAAAAGTTCAGAGGTAGTTCCTGGAAGCAGAAAAATTCAAGTTTGGACAAGGGTTGGGGAATGAGGAAATGAGATAGTGGCAGAAGAATCGGCCAAAATGAAAGGCATATGGAGGAGTTATATGGAAACCTACAATATTCCAATTCAGGAGGAAAATTTCATTTACCAAACAGAAGTGAAATGAAAGTTATGGTCAGATATACACAGACTAAATATTTAAGTAGAGATAGAAGAATTAGAGAGAGGAGCAAGTAGGGGCTTAACAGACAAAACTAAGAACACATAAGGAGGCCTTATGGAAATGCACTGGTGTCTAAGCTTAATAAGCACACACACACACACACACACACACACACACACACACACACACACACACGTATGAACAGAGTACTCCAAAAGAGTGGACAATGCTACTCCAACAATACATGGGTTATTCAAGAACAATTTTACTCCCAGTCTTTGAATATCTTCCTATTGGTCTGAAAGTCACTGAGACACCAATAACAACACAGGCTGTTGCTATTCCTTTTGTATGCCAATCATAACTTTATGGTAAAACCACATATCAGAAGATACAGTTTACATCAAATAAAAGATATGGAGAAATCAGTCTCAACTAACTAGGAAACTCTCACTGCTGGAGCTCACACAGTGCTAGAAGGTGCTCTGGGGATTGCCTGGGGAGAAAAGACATTATTTTTATTTTACCCAGAACTGAACCACATAAACTGGAAAACCAACCTGTTGGCAAGACATGCCCACTGGTAAAATAGTGGCATTAAAATCATAGCAATATTCAACTACTTTCTTTTCCATAGGAAGTTGGCTCTGAAAAAGAATTTATACCTGGTATTTTAGACCTGATCAAAAGCTTAGGAGGTCACAGGACCTAAGGAAGAACCCGCTTTTTTTTTTGTTTTAGTGCATTCATGCTGTAAAACGAGATTGTACATATATATCTATACCCATAGATCCATATTGTTCTCAACTTGGGTCAGAGAAAATTTTTGAAAAAGGTTGTAGTTAATGTAACTGCTAAAAGTGCAAAGTATAAATAGTTCTGAGTACTTGGTTGTAAATGAGTCATCTGCATCAACCTTTCACCATCAAAGACTCAAGGCATCTTGAGAAAGAGGAATTGGAAAGGATGTAAGAGCTAGAAGATGGGAAGTAGAGCTGTGAAATGGTGACACCTGAATATGCCATGGCTGATATAAGCATCATTTCATAGTACCTGTTATAACTTGCATAAAATCAAGCCAGTCAAACTTCCAGCATTGATAGTGGAGGGGAATCAACCAAGGCTCCATCCCTATAGGAGGAAGTATTATCAGCTAATGGCTAGTGAGATGGGGGAATAAATCTTTGAGATTATTTATATTATAATCCACTGGTAGGTTGATTCTGCCCCAATAGATGACTACTCACCAGTATGCATGTGGGAATCACTGATCTGATCTAGAGGGATATTAATAACAATAAGAAATGAGATCATGAAGTTATAAGGAATGGAGGACATTAGAGGAGTTGGAAAAAGGTAGTATAAATTAACATAATCAATATTCATTACACATACATAAATTTTTCAAGAATAAAATATTATCTGTATAAAAAGAGGAAAAATAATTAAACAAAAGGTAGAAAAAATATAAGGAAAGAAAGAAGAAGATAATGAAGCAGGGGAAAAGGAAGTTAGATAAAGCAAACCTTCAGGAAATACCACTTTACAACAAAGTATCACAAAATTACAATAATCATCATATACTTATTTGAAAGACTTTAGTTCTCTTCAAGAAATAAAAAAATTTACATTGTGGAGTTAGGGAGAAACCTGGCTCTAGGGAAGTTCCCAGGAATACATAAGGATGACCCCATCTTAGACTATTAGCTATAGTGGAGATGGTGCCTGAGCTGGCCTACCCTAGTACTCAGATTGGTGACTATTGTGTCATCATAGAGCCTTTATCCAGTAACTGATGGAAGCAGATGCAAAGACCCACAGACAAGCACCAGGCTAAACTCTGGGAGTCCAGTCAAAGAGTGGAAAGAGAAATTATATGAGCAGGAGAGAGGGGGTCGAGACCATGATGGGCAGAGCTACAGAGAAAACTGAACCAAGCTCATGAGAATTCATGAACTTTAGACCAACAGCTGCTAAGCCTGCATGAAACCAGACTAGGCCCTCTTGCATGTGAAGGACAGTTGTGTATCTTAGTCTGTTTGAGAGGCCATTGGTGGTAGGACCAGGATCTTTCCCTGGCAGATGAGCTAGTTTTTTGGATCCCCCTACCTATGGAGGGATACTTGCACAGCCTTGATGCAGGAGGGGAGATCCTGGACCTGTGTCAACTAAATGTACCAAGCTTTGCTGATTTCCCAGGGTAGGCCTCACCGTTTTTGGAGAAGGTGATGGAGTGCATCAATGGGGAAAGCTAGGAGTAGTGGGAGGAGGGATGACGGGATCTGTGGTTGGTATGTTAAATGAATTTTAAAAACCAAAACAATTTCTTGAATAAAAAACAAGAAATACTGGAACCTCCAGGGATTACATTACCCCCAGATAAAGAAATAGGGACAGGGGGATTCCAGCAATTTACACATTTCCTCAGCTTTTGCCTATTCTTAGAATCTGAATGCAAATTAAGGACTGACAAAATTCTAAGCACATCTTTTAAGACCCAATCTATTTCTATTTCCAGCAATGTTTCCTGATTAAAGACACAGTGTTTGTAATTTTTAACTCATCTTACTAAAGACTGAAAGTCAAATACTGCAAAGCATCATAATGCAATTTTTCTCCTAAATATGTAAAACTTTACTTTTCTAATAACTAACTTATCTTCACTGCATAAAATTTAGCTTTTTCATAACTGGAAAATAATGTATACATCATTTAAAATTAAGATGAGAAATCTATATATGAACAATAAGTATAATAAGCATGTAAAATGCAAATGTAAGACAAAACTCAGACAATGAGCCTACAAGAACATTGGGATATTTAGACATCTGTCAGAGTCCCTTTTTTGTTTTGACAGCTAAATGAATGTTATATATAGAAGGACTCTCACTCAGAGAGACTTTGCCTGTTTTTTTCTCTGAATACAACTGTAAGACATTTCAATGTGTAGGCAGCAACTATGGTGCAGAGTTGGAAAACATTCAGGCAGAAAATACCAAAACATTCAAAGACTTGCAAATAAATTCACTAGTCCACAATGACTCATTCTTTATTTAAAACACACTCTCAATGTCTAGGACAGTTCAACCTGTGCAGTTAGTAAGTACCTTGAGACTTGACTTTCTAGATAACATCTAAGTCCCACTGCTTTGTGAGAAAAAAGAACTAATTGTGACCATTGTCTCATGAGTTTCTATTTATTTCTACCTAAGATTAATTTCCACTAGACTCTAAATCATTCTACCCTAGTTCTAAATCTTCTCTGCTCTAATAATCCTAGTTACTCTCTCTACATGACTATATACACATTTTCTAACAGGAGACTCTTCACAATAATAAGAAAGGTTACAAAGCCCTCTTAAGGTCAATAGTACATATATTGAGAGACAATAAGGAGCATTTACCATAGCAATCATAGGCATGGTCATGGTGCTTGTCACTTTCCTAGCCAGTAACATCTGTAGTTAGATAGACATAAAAAAGTATTTTTTTGAATTTGGTAATTAATTAGTATTGTTTGGAAACTAAATAATAAATAGTTAATAAAAAAAAAGATCTTATAAAGCCTTTGTTCTGATGCTTTTCATCCCTGTTTGGTGGAAAGTTTCAAGAAAAAAACTCAGCACACAACTGCTGATATAAAACAAAATAGAGAATTATAGAATTCTGGTTTTAATTTAATTAATATTCTAAGCATGGTTTCCACTATATCCAGCTGGATATTATTTTTGAGATATTTCTAAATGACAAATGTGTGTGGATTTTAAATTAATGAAACAAAACAATATTATTGATGATTAATCATTTGAGGCAAATCCCTGACAATTTCCCTTGCATAATTGTCATGAGATTGGCACTATAAACAAGGGAATCTCTCCCTTATTGTGCTTATGTTCTTCTTTTGAGGAAGGCTTCTTTGAATTGCTCTACTATAAGAAATATATGCCTAATAAAACCCTTCTTTCCCTTGGCCTTGACTTACAACTAGTGAGAAGGGGTGGGGCTAGAGAGAGAGAGAAAGAGAGAGACAGAGAGACAGAGAGAGAGACAGAGGCAAGGAAGGTAAGAAAGAAAAGAAGGAAGGAAGAGAGAAAGAAAGAAAGGAAAGTTCTTTCTAGCCAAGACAAGTCTGGGGATTTGGGTGGAGACCTAAAATTCCAAATGCATAGTTCCATCAGCTGGCTCACCTAGACCTTGCCTAGGTAGTAGGCAGAACAACCAGTCCTCGAAAGGTTGTATTTTCCTCATAAAAATCCTTGTGTTTGCAGCAGCTTGCAGGACAGTTCACAGCATTGCAAGTAGTTTGTCAACCTCTGGTGCTGAATCATTCGGAACAGTCTAACTTTTCCTTTTCTACTATCTGTATCTTCTAAGCAGGCTTTGATCAACACTTTGGGCTTCCCCACTGACATCTCCCTCTCAATCCACCTGTTACTAGTCCTCCATGTGTGACATCGCCAGCATAAACAACATGCCTTATTCCTTCTCTACGCTCTTCCTACAGGCTAATATTTGTTTGACCAGGATTTTTTTGCCTTCAAATTCTAATAAAATTGTTCTTGGGCTTTTGTTTGTGTCCATTCTTAAATTCTTTTATTGATAATAAAAACCTTAAGAGGAGATGTGAATTTCTTGTGTTAAAAAAATGAAGTTTTTAGTAATGTAGAATAAGCATTTATAAGAACAAGTTAACATCAGGAAACTGTTTATTGATAGACAGTAGTGATCTGACAAAATACTAGGATAAAAAAAGAAAACTATGTAACTGATAATATTCTTATGATCATTGTATAAATGTAAACCTTAAAATAAGCCTAAGTGTGGTGATATATTTTATATTTAATAAAATCAGTTTGGAATATTAGAGAACAGAATCACTCACAGTCAAACATGAGGGTCAACAAGTGGTGATTTATACCTTTAATCCTACCACTTGGGATGACCAAGTGATCACCTATGCCTTTAACTTCATCACCCAAAGACAGAGATCTTTCTAGATTTCATGAGTTAAAGACCCGACAGCCAAATAATATTACTCACACCTTTAATACTAACCCTAGAATTATAATACAGAGTTGAACCAGAAAGTAGAAGATCTGGGAGGAGAAAATATATAAGGCAGGAGAAGGCAGAAATTCATTCATTCTGTAGAAATGACCAGTCAGGCTGAGAACCCTTGAAGACAGCGCTTATTCTGTTCAGCCTGAGAAGTTGGCTAGGTGAGAATTGACTGTGGTCTCTTTCCTCTTTCTGATATTCCAGCTTTCCTCAGAATTTAGCTATAGGTTTTCATGATATGCTAACTAGAGTTTGTGCACTAGTATACCCTTTGGGGATCTAGATGTTTAAATATCTGCCAGATTGAAAAAAAATTTTTTGAAAGCTGTAGAAGTCTAAATGCTCTTCAAATTTATGAATTCCTATAAATTATAAATTATACCCTTCTGTGCTTATTTGACAAATATACCTACCCTTCTGTGTTTATATGATTTAGATGATTTTAAGATAAAAATCTCCATCAAATATAAAGCAATATTTAAAAAGATAGAAAATCATACAGAAAAATACCAAAAGATAAACAGATGCCTCGCAAAAGCAGATGTCATGTGGTCAATAACCATAAACGAAGAGAGTAAACATGATATTTAAAATGAAAATTATCTGAGTCCCCAGTTTTAGGTCAAAGAAATCTGGAAACTTTAGAATATTTTGAATGTGTTTAGTATCATTTAGCAAAGTTAATATCATACTCTGTGACCCAGCAATTATCACTCCACATATATAACTGTTACAACTATACTGTATATCCAAAAGATGTGTAAAAATAATGTTTATAAAGGTACCAAGGAAAATTGGAAACTGCAAAATGTCCATTAAATACTGAATGCAAGAGCAGGTTTTAAGAACTGAAACAGTCGGAAAATATATATTTATGAAAACAAGGGTAGAGCACTATGCACAATAAATGAGTGAGAACTGGAAATACTGTTCTGAGTTACAGAAAGCAGCATGAGTAATGCATTTTATATGAATCTACATAAAATACAAAAGGAAATACACCTAAGCTATGATTTTCAAAGTCAGAATGGTGATTAACCTTGTCCAAGGTGTGGAATTGTGTTTAATTTTTATCTCAGAAATAGTAATATCAATGTGTTCACATAAAAATTTATCAAGCTATACATTTATGATTCGAGAAGGAATCATGTCTTCAATAAAATGTTCACATTAAAATGTCATTACCACAGGTTCCCAGATAAGGATTTTTACCTAGGAGTGACCTAAAAATATGACTAAGAAAAATTGGATTTAAAAAAAAAATATTTAAAATAAGTTTCAAAAATCTTACAGGAAAAGTGCTTTGGTTTCTTTTTTGTTTCTAAGACAGAATCCACACATAGAATAAGTATTTGTAAACAATGAAAATTTATTTTTACAGTTCTGGAGACTGGAAATTTCAAAATCAGAGTATGTCCAAGTTTAGCTGACTGGTGAGGCTATGAACTCTCAGGAAGTCCTTGGATTGGTAGAATCAGCATGTGTATTGTAAAAGAAATGTATAGGCTCAAAATTCATTCCATGTAAAATAAATCTAGTGAAATTTTTCTCAAAACTAGAAAAACATTTCAAAATTCACGTGGAACTACAAAATACCCTGGGTATAATTAGTAAAACATGCCAGACCCAAAATAACAAATAACCTGTTTCGTCTTACAGAGAAACTTAGATTTAAAACTCTGTGTGTGTGTGTGTGTGTGTGTGTGTGTGTGTGTGTGTGTGTGTGTGTGTGTGTTTGTACGCCATAGTGCATGCAAGGGCATGGTAGGGTGTGCAAGAAAAAGGATTAAAAGATGGAAGGAAGATATTGCTAAGGATGGGCACAAAAGAGTACTAGAAGATACCTGATATGGGAGAAGAGGGAAAGAGTTCTGAGGAAGACATATCTGATAAGAAGGAAGAGGAAGGGACTTCAGAGGAAAAGAAGGGAAGCAGCCAAACTGGAAGGGCAGAGTGTTTCAGGAAATCACTTTACACTAACCTACCAGAATCTGGCTCATCTAAAACACAGTAAGTGCATCCAAGTTCTCTTCATTTTTGCTGGTCCTTAGCAAGCCCCCAGCACTTCTGATTTAATTGTAGCCTATTTGTGGGAGCCCCAGAAGATTGCATCTTGTGGTTTGTTTCTATGTTGTCTCAAGGTCAGAGAATCTCTGCTTGTATTTCCCCACAGACTGCATCATAGGATGCTTTCACCAAAATTATGGTTACCAGGTATCTTATGTTTCAGAATTGAAGAAGTGTTTACACCTGTCTGTACTTGACCCTCCCCTTTGTTGGTACAAAAAGCTCAGAGGAAATAAAATTGGGACAGCTGAGTATTCATTCAGTACCATCCTATGTTTTTGTCTTTGTCTTAATTCTTTGAATCCATAATATTTCTAATCCAATACTCCCTCATACTGAAAACCTTCAGAAAAGTCAAGCAAGCCCTGATACCCTTCCAAATACAGGTACATGTTCTAAAAAGTAAGCATGCAGAGATATAGCACTTGGAGTGATGAGAAACAGGGGGAAGGGGCTTTTTCCTTTTGAACAGGGTCTTAGACTACAACAGAAGAGAGCTCACACAGTATTCTGCTAGTTTGCTGGGTTACTCCATTCTGTCTTCTGGTATATGGAGATATAGATCCCCCCTTGTTCCTTTCAGATTTTTAATCTAAGCTTTCATAGCTATAAACTTTCCTCTTATAACCACTTAGCTTTATTCTAAATATACTCATAAATTATTTGCTGTGTGATAATGCTCTTGAACATGGTAAAGTTTTATCAGTTTTTTTCCTTTTTTATGTTATATATATATATAAACACATACACACATAAATATATATGACTTTATTTTTCTACAACAATATTTTAAAAATATCATCCACCAAGACCAAGTAAGATTCATCCCAGAAATACAGGGATGATTCAACACACAAAAAACCGTGAATGTCATCTATCATATAAACAAACTGAATGAAAAAAAAAACAATACATGATCATATTCTTAGATGTGGAAAAAGCCTTTCACAAAATCCAACACTCTTTTATGATGAAATCCATAGAGAGATCAGGAATACAGGGAGAATATCTAAATATAATGAAGGAGATTTACAAAAAGCTGACAGCCGACATAAAACTTAATGGAGAAAAACTCAAAGCAATCCCACTAAAATCAAGAACTAGACAAGGCTGTCCTCTCTCCTCTTATCTATTGAATATAGTTCTCAAAGTTTTAGCTAAAGTAATAAGAGAACAAAAGGAGATTAAGTGGATAAACACTGGAAAAGAAGTAGTGAAACTATCTCTATTTGCAGATGATATGATTGTATACATAAGTGACCCACAAAATTCTACCAGGGACTCCTACAGCTGATAAACACTTTCAGCAATGTAGCAGGATACAAGATTAACTCAAAGATATCAGTAGTCCTTCTATACACTAAAGAAAAAAGAGCTGAAATAGAAATAAGGGAAACATCACCCTTTGTAATAGCTGCAAATAGCATTAAACACCTTGGAGTAACAGATCTGTTTGACAAAAATTTTAAATCACTGAAGAAAGAAATTGAAGAGGATATCAGAAAATGGAAAGCTCTCCCATGTTCCTGGATAGGTCGGATTAACATAGTTAAAATGGCAATTCTACCAAAAGCAATCTACAGATTCAATCCACTGCCCATCATAATCCCAACACAATATTTGACAGACTTTGAAAGAACAATACTCAACTTCGGTTGGTATATCAGGAAAGCTGGAACTGCCTAAACAATTTTGCTCAACAAAAGAACCTCAGGAGGCATCACCATCCCCGACTTCAAGCTATACTATAGAGCTACAGTAATAAAAACAGCCTGGTACTGGCCTAAAAACAAACTTGTGGACCCATGGAATTGAATTGAGGATCTAGGTATTAACCCAAAAACCTATGAACATCTGATCTTCGACAACGAGGCCCAAATTATTCAGTGGAAAAAAGATAGTATCTTTAACAAATCGTGTTGGCATGGCTGGTTGGTAGTGTATAGAAAAATGCAAATAGATCCAAGCCTGTCATACTGCACAAAACTCAAATCCAAGTAGATCAAAGACCTCACCATAAACCCAGCCACATTGAACTTGATAGAAAAGGAAGTGAGAAATACACTCCAATGAATTGGCACAGGTGACCACTTCCTAAATTTAACACCAGTGGCACAGACACTAAGAGAAACAATCAATAAGTGGGACCTCCTGAAACTGAGAAGCTTCTGTAAAGCCAAGGACACAGTCAATAGGACAAAACGACAGTCTACAGAATGGGGAAAGATTTTCACCAACCCAACAAGTGATAGAGGACTGATTTCTAAATTATATAAAGAGCTCAAGAATCTAGAGCCTAAAACCTTGAATAATCTAATCAAAAAATGGGGTTCAGAATTTTAATTTTTAATTCTGAGTAGAAGAATTATGAATAGCTGAAAGGCACTTGAAAAAGTGCTCAACTTCTTTTGCCATCAGAGAAATGCAAATCAAAACAACTTTGAGATACCACCTGACACCTGTCAGATTAACTAAGATAAAAGACACAGATGACAGCCTATGCTGGAGAGGATGCAGAGCAAGGGGAACACTCCTCCATTGTTGGTGGGAGTGTAAGCTTGTTCAGCCACTCTGGAATGCAGTATGGCATTTCATCAGAAAACTGGCAATCAATCTTCCCAAGGATCCAGCAATACCACTTCTGAGTATATCCCCTAAAGACGCACATTTGCACTCCTAAGGCATTAGCTCAACTTTGTTCATAGCAGCATTATTCATAATAGCAAGAATCTGTAAACAACCTAGTTGACCCTCAACTGAAGAATGAATAAAAAAACTGTGGTACATCTACACAATGGAGTACTACTCATCAATAAGAAAACATGATATCCTAAAATTTGCCTGCAAATGGATGGATTTGGAGAATATTCTCCTGAGGGAGGTATCACAAACCCAGAAAGATAAGCAGGGAATGTACTCACTCATTAGTGAACTCTAAACAAAAAAGCATAAAGCAAAGCTTATCCAAGCTGCAAACCACATTCACTGAACAGCTAGGGATCTGAAACAGCTTGGTTGCCACTCCTTCTAGAGGAACACCTGACTCAGTCTTGATGCTGGGGTGACAAAACTGGATCTGCCAGGAGTAATTGCTGACATAAGCCATCTTGCAACCTTGGGACCTCCTGCCCTTGCTGGGGAGAAGATTTGGAAATGTGGATAATAGAGAGTGACTGGAGTGAGTGGGAAGGGACCTTGAACAAGGATATACTGGTATAGAAAATGTGACTTTATTCATAATAAATAAAGGAAGGAAAAAAAAGTACATGCCGAACTTTGTGTCTATTTGCCATTTGAAAAACAAAAGTGAAGGTTAATAACTAAAATTTTATGTTTTCAATAGTGGAGTGTCAATAAGGATGAAGTAAAAGGTCTAAATCCAAATGTTCTTATATAACCAGGACCAACAGCCTAAGGATAGTATCAACCAGAATCAGCTGGGCCCTTCTACATAAAACACTAATTCAGAAAGTGCCTATAATCGACTTGGTATAGGCCAATCTTATGGACACATTTTTTCAACTGAACTGCTTGGGATCAGAAATACCTTGGACTGACTTCTTGGATCCCACTCCCCCTAGAGGAACACCTGACTCAGTCTTGAGGTTGGTGGGAGAAAACTGGATCTGCCAGGAGTGGAGGCTGAACTAAGCAATATTGGAACAGTGGGACCTTGGGACTGCCTGCTGTCTGCCCAGGGAAGGGGATGGGGAGTTGTGGAAAAGAGAGAATGACCTGATGTGGTAGGAGGGGGAAGGGACCTTGAATAAGGATATACAAGGATAGAAAGTTTGACTTCTTTCTTCATAATAATAAAATAAAATAAAAAGATTCTCTTTTTCCAAGATGGATATATTGATAGAGGAAGCCAGTGTGGGGCTAGAAAGAGACCGGGTGCTAGGGAAAGCTCCAAGAACTCACAGGATGTCCCTGGCTAGTATTCCAACCAATAGTGAAGGAGGTGCCTTAACAGGACTTCCCCTGTAATCAAATGAATAACCACCCTAAGTGTCATTATAGAACCTTCATCCAGCAATGAATAGAGGCAGAAGCAGAGATCCAGAACTAAACACCAGGTTGAAATCCAGGTCTACCTGAAGAGAGAGAGAGGAGAGTGTATATGAGCAAAGGGATAGGGATTATGAGGAAGAGTCCCACAATGATGGCTGGCTGGAGCTCTGGGGAGCTCACAGAATCAAATACAGCCACTTGGGGGCTGGAGAGATGGCTCAGCGGTTAAGAGCACCATCTGCTCTTCCAGAGGACCCGGGTTCGATTTCCAGCACCCACATGGCAGCTAACAACTGTCTGTAGTTCCAGTTCCAGGCAAACACCAAGGCAAATAAATAAATAAATAAAGTTAAAAAAAAAAGCAGCCACTGGTGAACCCTCACAAAAAGGAACTAAACCCATTTGACAGTCATTTACCTTTGGAAGATTTAGTTCCTTTCTCTGCAGTTTCCAGAGTCAGTGAGTTCCCAATAGCTTAGGCCAGCCATCTCTGTGGGTCTCTTTCTCATGAACCTGGTCCCTTTGTTCAGATTCTCTCTCCTCTCTCTCTCTCTCTCTCTCTCTCTCTCTCTCTCTCTCTCTCTCTCTCTCTATCTCTATCTCTCTCTCTCTCTCTGTAAGTTTTTATCTATCACTCAAATTGGTTTAATAAAACACTGATTGGCTATTAGTCAGGAAGGAAGTATAGATGGGAAACCAGACCAGGAGAATTCTAGGAAGAAGAAAAACAGAGTTAGAAGATATAAGAACCAGTCAGCCATCAAGCAAAAATAAATAAAAATGAAGTATCAAAGTATGATCCATGTGGCAGCTCATAACTATAAATGTGGGTCAATTTAAGTGTAAGAGCTAGCTAGTAACAAGTCTGAGCTACTGGCTGAGCATTTATAAGGAACATTATTTCTCCAAGTAAATTATTTGGGAAGCAGTTGGCTGGTATTTGGGATTTACTGGTGTGACAGAAAACTTCAAACTACAATTTTCCTTTTTGTTTGTTTTTGGGCATTTTTTCTTCTTCTCTCAACTCTTCAATGATCCACTAGCTATTAAGTCTCTAATAGGTTACTATCTCTACCTTTCCCTAATATCATTTGTTATAATTATTGTACTATTATATAATATGATACAAGCAATATTTGAAATTGGAAAGATTATTTTGTAGCCGAGAATGTCTTAGAGAAGCTTCTATGCACAGCTGAAAAGAATGTGTACTCTATGTTTATTAGATGTGGTATTTTTAAACAACTGTGAAGTCCATTTGATTATGATAAGGTTTACTTTGAGTGTTTTCTTTGTTGATTTTTAGTGTGAACCTTTTATGAAGAAATGAACATAGGGTATTTAAATCACCTATTATCTCTGTATTAGGATCTATCTGATCTTCTGTGTCCATTAGTGTTTGTTTTACCAATTGAGAGCTGCAACACAGGGTGCATATATACTTATAATTGTTATAATTTCTTGATGAATCATTCATTTTGCTAATTTAAGTGACTTATTAAAAATTTCTACTTATTTGTTTTGGCTGAAATCAAACTATCAGATATCAGATGAGCTAGGCAGTTTTAAGTTTTCATACCCTTGACAGGTTCTTGGTATCATTTCCAGTGATGTACTATGGTACTTTGAGACAACAGATTCTAGGGTCCAGTTTTTAAACCAAGTAAACCTCTGTGCATCTTTTTATTGGTAAGTGAAGCCCATTTATTTAAAATTTACAAAAAAAGAATGGTGACTAACTATGTTCATTATCTTTCTGGATGGTTGGGTTGTTCTTTTACTTTCTTTTTTAACAATCCAAGAGTTTTCAGCTGTATCATGTTGGGCATGATGGATTCCTTCCTAGCTTTCCATTGCTCATCCTCTTGTGAAATTTATTCTTTCCAATGCACTTGTGATCTGGACTGTATTTCTTTCCCTGTATGTAGTATTCCTTCTGCAGTACTAGATCAAGAGATATCTTAATTTGTACTTGTCTTGGAAATAGCCTTTCTTCACTAGTTTTAAAAGACAGCTTCACTGAGTATAGCAATCTTGGTTGGCAGTTATTTAATTCCCGGGCTTGAAATATATTATATTATCTTTCACAGTTTTCAAGGCAGTGATAAGAGCTCCAGTTATTCTGATGTTTCTGCCTCTGCAGGGCAGATGACATTTTTCTCTTACAAGTTTTGATATTTCTTTTGGCTTTGTTAGATTTAACCACATCAATGTATTTTATAGATAATAGGAATTTATGAAGATATAGAGGTATACTATTGAATACTGAATGAAGTAAACACCTAAAATAGTACTCCTTCCTGTCAAGGTGCCTTGGCTGTCACATCTCTGACTATGTCAAAGGATATGTTTCCCTTTTAAGGCCTTTGGTGGGGCTGAAGACTGTATGGTCACAGTTACAACCATCTCGTATCTTATTTAAGAACATACTAGGTTCTAGATTCAAATTGTTTCTACTCTTTTGAGTGACCTCTATATCTTTCCACTTACCAGTGTTCTGCACATTTAGTATATGTCTCTTGGTTGTTATAGTTCCATTTTGTTTATGTTCTGCTCTATTTCTCCTGGACAATAGTTAATTATCTTCTTTATTGTATCTAATTTATATTAAGTTTAAAATCTTATTTAAGAGAAGGACTGAGGACTTTGAAATTCAGACCCCATCCAGAGACAGGACTAAGGTTTGGCTGTGAGGGGCTTCACCAGCCACACCTAAAAGAAGGGACCTTGCACAGCCAGATCCACCTCCAACTGTGTCAGCAGAGAAGGACTGAGGACTTTGAAATTCAGACCCCATCCAGAGATGAGCAGGTTCCCTGATCCCACATCTGGAAAGTTGGAAACTTGCATTCCCCAACCAGGATCATCCAGCCACACCTAAAAGAGGGGACATTGCATGGCTGGCCCCACCTCCAACTGCATCAGCAGAGAAAGACTGAGGCTTTGAAATTCAGACCCCTGTCCAGAGCAGTGTCGGAGATGCAGCAGACCCCTTGCTCAGAGGATACATGAGACACACAAGCCCAATTGCCAGAACTGACTAGGAGTGGCCTAATCGTGAACGAATGAAGACAGGGGCAGATGCCAGTGCAAAAGTACATATAATAATATAAAGAACAACAAGGCCACTCCAGAAGAAACTGGTGGTTCTACAACTACAAGATCTGAACAGCGCAATGAAGAGGAAACAGAAGAAAATAACACCAAAAAACACCTTTAGAAAGATTATTGAAGTCTTCAAAGAAGATATAAAAAGTTCCCATAAAGAAATAGAAGAAAATACAAAAAAAATTGCAAGAGATGAACAAATCCTTGAAAGAAAACCAAGAAAAGGTAAACCAAAAAAATGTAAGAAACACTCCAAGGACTAAAAACTGAAATAGAAGCAATAAAAAAGGCCCAAAATAAGGCAAAGATGGAAATAGAAAACCTGAAGAAAAAAGCTGGAAGTACAGATACAAGCATAACCAACAGAATCCAAGAGATGGAAGATAGAATCTCTGAAGTGGAAGACTCAGGAGTGGAAATAGATACATCAGTCAAAGAAAATAATAAAACCAAAAAACTAAAACCATAACACAAAATGTTCAGGAAATCTGGGACACCATGAAAAGACCTAACCTGAGAATAATAGGAATAGAAGAAGGAGAAGAATACCAGCTCAAAGGCACAGATACTGTATTCAATAAAATCAAAGAAGAAAACTTTCCTAACATAAAGAAAGAAATGCCTATAAAGATACAAGAAGCTTTCAGAATACCAAATAAATATGAATCCCCAAAAAAGTCACCTTGTCACATAATAATCCAACGACAAAACATACAGAACAAAGAAAAAAATTTAAGAACTGCAAAAGGGCCAACTTACTTATAAAGGCAGACCCATCAGAATAACACTTGACTATTCAATGGAAATGATAAAAGAAAGAAGGGCTTGGTCAGAAGTTATACAATCACTAAAAGAGCATGGCTGCCAACCTAGAATACTGTACTCAACAAAATTATCAATCACCGTAGATGGAGTAAACAAGATATTTCATGACAAAGTCAGACTGAAATAATACCTATCCACTAATCCAGAACTCCAGAAAGTATTAGAGGGAAACTTCAATCTAAGGATCCCAGATACACCCATGAACCAACAAACAATCGATAATGCCAAAGAAGAATAGCACAAAGGAAGGAAATACGTACAAGCTACCACCAAAAATAGCAGGAAATATCAATCAGTGGTCACTAATATCCCTTAATATGAGTGGTCTCAACTCACTTATAAAATAACACACACTAACAAGAAGAATACAAAAACAGAAGCCATCCTTCTGCTGCTTACAAGAAACACACCTCAAGCACAAAGAAAGGATCAGAGTAAAGGTTTGGAAAAAGATTTTAACATCAAATGGTCTTAAGACACAAGCTGGGGTGGCCATCCTAATATATAACATAGTAGACTTTAAGGTAAAAGCAATTAAAGGAACCAAGTTGGTCATTACCTATTCATCACAGGAAAACTTGGTCAAGAGGAGATTTCAATCCTAAATATTTATGACCCTAATATAAGGGCACCTACCTATGTAAAAAAAACATTGCTAAAGCTCAAATCCCACATCAATTCTCACACCCAAATAGTTGGAGACTTCAATAACCCACTTTCACCCCTGGATAGGTCAACCAGACAGAGACTCAACAGAGAAATAAGGAATTTAACAGAAGTTATGAAGATAATGGATTTAATAAATAGTTACAGAAGCTTCCACCTAAATGCAAAGGAATATACATATTTCTCAGTTCCTCATGAAACTTTCTCTAAAACTGACCACACAACTGATCATAAAGCAAATATAAACAGATACAAAAAAAGAAATTATCCTCTGTATCATATCAGACCACCAGGGCCTAAAGTTAGAGTTCAAAAACATCAAAAATCAAAGAAAGCCTACCAACTCATAGAAACTAAAAATCACTCAGCTGAACCACCTCTGGGTCAAGGAAGAAATTAAGAAAGAAATGAAAGCCTTTCTAGAATTTAATGAAAATGAATCCACAACATACCTAAACTTGTGGGACATAATTAAAGCAGTCTTAAGAGGAATATTCATAGTACTAGATGCCTATATGAAAACCCTAGAGAAAGCCCACACTAACAGCACACCTGATATCCTTAGAATAATTAGAAGCAAACTCACCTAGAAAAAGTAGATAGCAGGAAATATCAAACTTAGAGCTGAAAGTATTACAATTGAAACAAAATAAAACAATATAAAGAATGAATGAATTAAAGAGTTGGTTCTTTGAGAAAGTCAACCAGATACATAAGCCCTTATCCAAACTAATCAAAAAGCAGAGAAAGAGTATACAAATCAACAAAATCAGAAATGAAAAGGGGGAGATAGAAACAGACCTCCAGGAAATCTAGAGAATTATCAGTTCATACTTTGAAAATCTGTATTCCACCAAAATGGTAAACCTAGAAGAAATGGACTGCTTTTTGGAGAGGTACTATTTACCAAAATCAAATGAAGGCTGGATTAATTACATAAACAGACCAATAACCCTTAAGGAAATTGAAGCTGTCATTAAAAGCCTCTCAAGGAAAAAAGCCCAGGTCCAGATGGTTTCAGTGCCATATTCTACCAGACATTCAAAGAAGAATTACTACCATTACTACTCAAACTATTTCACACTATAGAAACTGAAGGAATAATGACAAATTCCTTTTATGAGGCCACAATTACCTTAATACCCAAGCCACTCAAAGACACAACAAAGAAGGAGAATTAGAGACCAATTTCCTTCACAAACAGTGATGCAATATTTAAAAAATGTCATCCAACATGACCAAGTAGGTTTCATCCCAGAAATGCAGGGATGGTTCAACATATGAAAATCCGTAATTGACATCCATCAGACAAAGAAACTATAGGAAAAAAACCACATGATCATATCCTTAGATGCTGAAGAAGCCTTTCACAAAATCCAACACTCCTTTATGATAAAAGCTCTGATGCGATCAGAAATACAAGGAAAATATCTAAATATAATAAATGTAATTTATGAGAAGCCGATAGCCAACATCAAACTCAATGGAGAAAAGCTCAAAGCAATCCCACTAAAATCAGGAACTAGACAAGGATGTCCTCTCTTCCCTTATCTATTCAATATAGTTCTCAAAGTTTTAGCTAAAGCAATAAAAGAATGAAAGGAGATTAAGGGGATACAAATTGGAAAATAAGAAGTGAAACTATCTCTATTTGTAGCTGATATGATTGTATACATAAGTAATCCAAAAAAAACTCTGCCAGGGACTCCTACAGCTGATAAACACCTTAGGTAATGGAGCAGGATATAAGATTAACTCAATGATATCAGTAACCCTCTTATACACTAAAGATAAAAGGGCTGAAAAAGAAATAAGGGAAACATCACCCTTTGTAATAGTTGCAAATAGCATTAAATACCTTGGAGTAACTATAACCAAAGAAGTAACACATCTATTTGACAAAAAATTTAAATCACTTAAAAAGGAAATTGAAGAGGATATCAGAAAATGGAAAGCTCTCCCATGATCCTAGATAGGTAGGATCATCATAGTCAAAATGGCAACCCTACCAAAAGCAATCCGCAGATTGAATGTCCTGCCCATCAAAAGCCCAACACAATGATTTATGGATCTTGAAAGAACAATACTCAACTTCATTTGGAATAACAGGAAAGCCAAGATTGCAAAAACAATTTTGCTCAACAAAAGAACCTCAGGAGGCATCACCATCTCCATCTTCAAGTAATAATGCTACAGTAATAAAAACAGCCTGGTACTGGCATAAAACCACACTTGTGGATCAATGGAATCGAATTGAGGATCTGGGCATTAACCTAAAAACCTATAAACACCTGATCTTTGACAATGAAGCCCAAAATATTCAATGGAAAAAAGATAGTGTGTTTAACAAATGGCGTTGGCATATCTAGTTGGTAGTCTGTAGAAAAATGCAAATAGATCCAAGCCTGTCATACTGCACAAACTCAAATCCAAGTACATCAGAGACCTCACCATAAACCCAGCCACTCTGAACTTGATAGAAAAGAAAGTGGGAAATATACTTCTATGAATTGGCACAGGTGACCACTTCCTAAATATAACACCAGTGGCACAGGCACTAAGACCAACAATCAATAAATGAAATCTCCTGAAGCTAGGAAGCTTCTGCAAAGCCAAGGACACTGTCAATAGGACAAAATGTCAGCCTTCAGAATGGGAAAAGATTTTCACCAACCCTACAACTTATAGAGGACTGATCTCTAAGATATATAAAGAGCTCAAGAATCTAGAGCCCAAAACCTTGAATAACCCAATCAAAAAATGGGGTTCAGAACTAAAAAGGGAATTCTCAGCAGAATTATTAATGCCTGAAAGGCACTTGAAAGTGCTCAACTTCTTTTGCCATCAGAGAAATGCAAATAAAAATAACTTTAAGATACCACTGACACCTGTCAGATTAACTTAAATAAAATACACAAATGACAGCCTATGCTGGAGAGGATGCAGAGCAAGTGGAACACTCCTCCATTGTTGGTGGGAGCGTAAGCTTGTTCAGCCACTCTGGAATGCAGTATGGCATTTCATCAGAAAACTGGCAATCAATCTTCCCAAGGATCCAGCAATACCACTTCTGAGTGTATACCCTAAAGACGCACATTTGCACTCCTAAGGCATTAGCTCAACTTTGTTCATAGCAGCATTATTCGTAATAGCAAGAATCTGTAAACAACCTAGATGCCCCTCAACTGAAGAATGGATTAACAAACTGTGGTACATCTACACAAATGAGTACTACTCAGCAGTATGAAAAAAATGATATCCTAAAATTTGCAGGCCAATGGATGGGTTTGGAGAATATCCTAAGCAAGGTATCTCAGACCCAGAAAAACAAATGGGATGTACTCACACATTAGTGATCTCTAAACAAAAAAGCAAAAAGCAAAGCATTTCCAAGCTGCAAACCACAATCACTGAACAGCTTGGGATCTGAAACATCTAGGACTGGTACTTTGGATGCCACTCCCTCTAGAGGAACACCTGACTCAGTCTAGATGTTGAGGGGAGGAAACTGGGTCTGCCAGGAGTAGATGCTGAACTGAGCAATATTGGGACCTTGGGACATCCTGCCCTTGCTGGGATGGAGATAGGGAGATGTGGAGAAGAGAGTGACTGGTGGGAGTGGGAGGGGAAGGGACCTCAAATAAGGATATACAGGGACATATAATGTGACTTTAATCATAATTAAAAAAAAGAGGAAAAAGAAAAAAAATGTATGTTCAAAAGGGATGAGGATCATGAGGAGGAAACCTATAGAGAAGGCTGACCTGAGCTATTGGGAGCTCACTGATCCAAAATTATCATTGAGGAATCTTCAGGGAAAGGACCTAAACCTTCCAAAATTTGACAACTGTCAAAGTGTGTGGGCAGTTTTTGGAGCATCTTGCAGTAGGATCAAATTATGTTCCTGTTCATGTACTGACATCTTGGAGCCCATTCCCTACAGAGAACCACGTAACACAGCCTTAATACTGGGATTAGGGACTCTAACCTACATCAACCTAATATGCCAGACCGAAGTGATCCACCTTAGGACTTCTTGTACTTCTAGGGAATGGAGGAAGTCTGAGGGAGAGCTGGGAAGAACTGGGAGGAGGGAAGAGAGGAGGAACAGTGGTATGTATGGAAAAAACTTTTAAATAAAAAAAGATAGAAAAGGAAAAGAAGGCCCATAGCTTCCGGTTCCGCTCCCAGAACAAGTGCTGTCTGCAGAGTCCCAGCACACTCTGGAGCAGGGGCGGATAAAATCTGCAGGTCACCAGACCCGCAGCTCCTGCTGAGGGAAGCTGCACAGCTACCCGCCGCCCACCTCGAACTGAGCAAGCCAATATCTGCAGGGGTATCTGAAGGACAGACTCAGACCCTGACCAGACTGGTGACAGGAGGCACACATATCCAAGTGCCACAACCGAACAGGAGCCATCTAATTGTGAACCACTTAAACCAGGGGAAACGTCAGTGCATAAAATTACATAATAATACAAAGGACAACATGGTAACTCCAGAAGAGTATGGTGATCTTACAAATACAAGACCTGAACTGAGCAATGAAGAGGAAACAGAAGAAAGCAACACCAAAAATTCCTTTTTGATGATAATCGAAGCTCTGAAAGAAGACATGAAAAAAAGCCTTAAAGAAATAGAAGAAAATACAAACAAAAAATTGGAAGAGATGAACAAATCTGTGAAAGAAACATGCCAGGAATTAAAAGCCGAAATGGAAGCAATAAAAAAGACACAAAATGAGGCAAAGATGGAAATAGAAAACCTGAAGAAAAAAGCTGGAACCACAGATACAAGCATAACAAACAGAGTTCAAGAGATGGAAGATAGAATCTCTGAAGTGGAAGACTCAGTAGCTCAAATAGATATATCAGTCAAAGAAAATAGTAAAACTAAAAAAGC
>PVIH01025341.1:0-20861 GCA_004025045.1 Sigmodon hispidus
TATACAGAGGATAAGAATCATAAGCATGGCTTATCAAGGGTAGAAATACAAATAAGATTGCTACACATATATTTTCTTTGTGTTCAGCTTTCCCTATATATCCTTATTCAAGGTCTCTTCCCCCTCCCAACACATCTGGTCATTTTTCTTCTCTGCAACTGCCCATCCCCTCCCTGGGCAGGGAGCAGACAGTCCTATGAGTGTTGGGTTTTATCAAAGGCTTTTTCAGCATCTAAGGATATGATCATGTGGTTTTGTTCCTTTAGTTTGTTTATATGATGGATATCATTTACAGTTTTTCATATGTTAAACCAGCCCTGCATTTCTGGAATGAAGTCTACTTGGTTGTGGTGGATGACATCTTTTATACATTGTTGTATATGTTTTGCCAAAATTTTGTTGAGAATTTTCACATCAATATTCATGAGGGAAATTGGTCTGTAATTCTCCTTCTTTGTTGTTTCATTGAGTGCCTTGGGTATTAGGGTGATTGTGGCCTCATAAAAGGAACTTGGCAATATTCCTTCAGTTTCTACTGTGTGAAACAGTTTGAGGAGTAATGGTAGCAATTCTTATTTGAATGTCTCATACAATTTGGCACTAAAACCATCTGGACCAGGGCTTTTATTTTTGGGGAGGTTTTTAAGGACAACTTCAATTTCCATAAGGGTTATAGGCCTGTTTAGGTAATTAATCTGATCTTCATTTAATTTTGGTAGATGGTACCTGTCCAGAAAGCTGTCCATTTCTTCTAGGTTTTCCATTTTTGTGGAATACAGATTTTCAAAATATGATCTTATAATTCTCTATATTTCCTGGGGGTCTGTTGTTATGTCCCCCTTTTCATTTCTGATTTTGTTGATTTCAACACTTTCTCTCTGTTTTTTGATTAGTTTGGCTAAGGGCTTGTCTATCTTAACTTTCTCAAAGAACCAACTCTTAGATTCATTGTATTGTTCTTTTTGTTTCAATTGTATTGATTTCAGATCTAAGTTTGATTATTTCTTGTCGTCTAGTCCTTCTAGGTGAGTTCACTTCTAATTGTTCTAAGGCTTTCAGATGATCTGTTAGTTCTCTAGTGTGGGATTTCTCTAGATTTTTCATATAAACATTTAGCGCTATGAATTTTCCTCTTAAGACTGCTTTCATTGTGTCCCACAAGTTTGGATACGTTGTAGATTCATTTTCATTAAATTCTAGGAAGACTTCAATTTCTTTCTTAATTTCTTCCTTGACCAGAAATGGTTCAGCTGAGTGATGTTTAGTTTCCATGAGTTGGTAGGCTTTCTTTGGGTTTTGATGTTGTTGAACTCTAACTTTAGGCCCTGGTGGTCCAATATGATACAAGGGATTATTTCCATTTTTTTGTATCTGTTGATATTTACTTTATGACCAATTATGTGGTCAATTTTGGAGAAAGTTCCATGAGGAGCTAAGAAATATGTATATTCCTTTGTGTTTGGGTGGAAGCTTCTGTGGATATTTGCTAAATCCATTTCCATCATAACCTCTTTTAGACTCTTTATTTCTCTTTTGAGTCTCTGGTTGATCTATCCAAGGTTGAGAGTGGGGTATTGAAGTCTCCCACTATTAGGGTGTAAAAATTGATGTGGGATTTGAGCTTTTGCAGTGTTTCTTTTACATAAGTAGGTGCCCTTATATTAGGGGCATAAATATCCAGGATTGAAATCTCCTCTTGACCAATTTTTCCTGTGATGAATAAGTAGTGATCATCTTGGTCTCTTTTAATTGCTTTTAGCTTAAAGTTTACTATGTTAGATATTAGGATTGCAACCCTGCTTGTTTCTTAGGACCATTTGACTGGAAAATCTTTCCCGAACCCTTTATTCTAAGCCTGTGTCTGTCCTTGCAGTTGAGGTGTGCTTCTTGTAGGCAACAGAAGGATGGCTTCTGTTGTTGTATCCATCTTGTTAGTTTGTGACGTTTTATAGGAGAGTTGAGACCATTGATATTAATGGAAATTAGTGACCATTGATTGATATTTACTGCCATTTTTGGTGGTTACTTGTTTGTATTTCCTTTCTCTAGGGTATTCTTCTGTGGACTTATTGATTGTTTGTCATTTTGTGGGTGTATATGGGGTCCTTAGGTTGGAGTTTTCCTTCTAATACTCTCTGTAGTGATGGATTGGTAGGTAGATATTCTTTCAGTCTGACTTTGTCCTGAAATACGTTGTTTACTCCAACTATGGTGATTGATAATTTTTCAGGGTATAGTATTTTAATTTGGCAGCCATGCTGTCTTAATGTCTGTATAACTTCTGACCAAGCCCTTCTAGCTTTCATCGTTTCCATTGAATAGTCAGGCGTTATTCTGATGGGTCTGCCTTTATATGTGAGTTTCTTTTGCAGCTCTTAAATTTTTTTCTTTGTTCTGTATGTTTTGTGGCTTGATTATAATGTGGTGCACTGACTTTTTTTTGAGATCATACCTCTTTGATGTTTTGTAAGCTTCTTGTATCTTTATAGGCATTTCCTTCTTCATGTTAGGATAGTTTTCTTCTATGATTTTATTGAAAACATTATCTGTACATTTGAGCTGGTATTCTTCTCCTTCTTCTATTCCTATTATTCTCAAATTAGATCTTTTCATGGTGTCCCAGATTTCCTGAACATTTTGAGTTATGACTTTTTTGAACTCTTTGTTATATGACTTTCTTGAACTCTGTTTGTTATGCTTGTATCTGTGGTTCCAGCTTTTTTCTTCAGGTTTTCTATTTCTATCTTTGCCTCATTTTGTGCCTTTTTTTATTGCTTCTATTTCAGCTTTTATTTCAGCTTTTAGTTCCTGGCATGTTTCTTTCATAGATTTGTTCATCTCTTCTAATTTTTTGTTTGTATTTTCTTCTACTTCTTTAAGGCTATTTTTCATATCTTCTTTGAGAGCTTTAATGATCATCAAAACGGAATTTTTGGTGTTGTTTCCTCTTCATTGCTCAGTTCAGGTCTTGTATTTGTAGGATCGCCACTTTCTTCTGGAGTTACCATATTGTTCTTTATATTGTTATGTAAGTTTTTGCTCTGGCATCTGCCCATGGCTTTAGTGGTTCACGATTAGGTGGCTTCTGGTCAGTTGTAGCAATCTGGCTTGTTTGCCTCCTGTCACCTCTGAGGAAAAGGTCTGCTCAATCATTACTTCTGCACTGTGCAGGGGACTGAATTTCAAGTCTTCAATCTTTCTCTGTTTGACCATTTGGAGGCCATGTGAACTCCTTCAGCAGCAGCTGAGGGGACCATGGCAGTCAGAGTTTATCTCTGCCTGCTACAGAGTGAGCTGGGACACGCTTTGCAGACAGTACCTGGTCCCAGAACTGGAACTGGAACCGATGGGAGCTCAACCCTCCCTGGCAGGATACAGGTGCTCGGGCCTGCTGACCCCTCCTCACCTCTGAGCGGGGTCTGTGTCTGTCCTTCAGGGTCCCCAGTCCTTATTTGTTCGCTCAATTGGAGGTGGGTAGCCATGCAAATTTCCTCAGCAGCAGATGGGGGGACCGTGGCAGGCAGAGTTTATCTCTGCCTGCTACAGAGTGCACTGGGACATGCTCTGCCCAACCTAAATGTTCTATGTTCTACTTGTGGAGAAGCTACAAGTCTGTTGGGGTGATATATCTTGGGAGATGCATGCCTCTGGCTTTGCATAATAGTCATTACTGGTACCTCCATAACTCTTCATTGGTGTGCTTTGTTGTGAGCTACTATCTGCCAGATAAAATACTAAAAACATTGTCATACACTATCTCATTTAATCTATATATAAACTCAATGAGATAAGAATATTTCACATTTTTATAATATGACTTAGGTCATAGAGGCCAAGGGGTGCAAAACACATCCTGGAGTTTCACTTCATTGTGCATTACATTAATTCAAACTCTGTCTCAATCTATTTGTCTTCAGAACTATTGTGTTTACTATACCTCCTGAGATTTAGTGGAATGTACTCTATCAGGCTTGTCAATATGTAGGATACCAGATATAAGAGATGGGAAGACTCAATAATGAACAGTATAGCCTGTGAGTAGAAGTATTGCAACTTAGGTCTGACCTTTACTGGTTGAGAAGCATTGGTTGAAATACTCGACTGATTCTTGCTTCTTCGTCCCCATTTGTAAAGGTAAGATAATGTTTGTTACTTTAAAAGATTATCCTAATGCTTGTTTTTGATACTTTTATGCTAGTTTCTTTCATATTCTGTACCAAGCACTATATGCGTTCATATGACTCCATTGTATATTTCTCCAGATATAATTCAGTACAGTGTGCTGATGGTCTAATATTTTGGCCCACTCTAAGGCTTCTCTCTAGTTCTGTCAAAAAGGAATGGGTTTGGAATTATTTGACTACTTCTAAATTTTCTTGCTCTCAATTTCCTTACACTTTGTGTTTTTCTGCTTCCTAGGGGTATTGTTTTGTTTTCTCAGGCTCTCTGTATGTTGTTGAGAATATAATTTAAATGATACTTTCATTGTGTTTTTTTTTCTTCTTCACAGAAAATGTCCATTGGGCCATCATCATCTGGTATCTTACTAGAAAATTAAAAATTTACAAGCAAGCTGAAAAAAATGACACAACAACAAAATCCCCACAGATAACTTCACTTTCTAGTATTAAAATAAGCTGTGCAAAGTTCTAGATTGAGTCACATAATTCTATTGTTTATTAATTTGTTTGTCTTTTTCTTAGAGACAAAGTCTTACACTGTAGCCCATAATGGTTGATAACTAGTTATTTAGCCCAGGCTTCTCTCAAACTAAAGTTAGAATTTTTCTGTTAGTCTTCTGAGTTTTAAGGATTAAATGAGTATATCTCTTCACATGGTTCTACTTTAGGGCTGCATAAATAGTGCTTTGTGATTTTTGTACTTAATATTTATTTTATAAGTATCTGCTTTGTGAAATTGGATGTATTAATAAAGAATAAAAATAGGGAGCTTTATGTTTCTATAAGTGAAAATGACTTTTTTTAGTTGTCTATCTCCTTCAATCTCTGTTTGGAAATGGTTAATATTTATTTGACAAATATTACATCTGCTGTATCTGCTTGCCTCTTCACTAATATGACATGTACCTGATGCCTGGCGTTCTACTACTTCCAAATATATTTCATAGATAATTTATTATACAACACTCCATTACTACACTCTCTGATGAACTGTGTAGTATAAAATGATTATTTGTTGAATATTTCACATGGTTTCTTTTCATCTTGATAGCTGCAGTAAAAAAAAAAAAAAAAAAAAAAAAAAAAAAAAAAAAAAAAAAAAAAAAAAAAAAAAAAAAAAAAAAAAAAAAAAAAAAAAAAAAAAAAAAAAAAAAAAAAAAAAAAAAAAAAAAAAAAAAAAAAAAAAAAAAAAAAAAAAAAAAAAAAAAAAAAAAAAAAAAAAAAAAAGTCCTTCTGAAAAGGCATTTGAATGAAAAAAAAATCCAAGATGAAAAACTTCCTAGGATTAAGAATCTGTTCTGCTCTCTCTCCATCCACAATTTCACATAAACAGAGAAGTCTTATTTTTCAAATAGGTTTTCACTTAGGAAACAGATAAGAGGAATTCAGTTCATTTTCACAAATATTGGGAATCCAGCATCAGTCAGGCTGAAGATAAAATGTTTAAAAATAATCATGTTTCCTGCCTCCGAGGCATAGCTCATGGTCTAGCGCTGAAGAAACATAGGCACATTTTTCAGGAAGATGTGATATGTGCTCAGTTTCCACATTTTAATAGAAGTCTGTACTTCCATCTAATAAATACACACCCCATACAATCATTCACTGTTATTTTTAATATAAAGTAGCAAATGCTATGGCTAAACACTGAACTGATGGTAATTTTACCAAAATGATTTTTCTCAAGACTTTCTATAGGGTATCTGAAAAGAACACTTTTCTTCTCGCCTATATCTTTAACAGTCATAAACCAGATGAACTTAAGAAATATAGAGACCCTTTATGAACTAGAGAAGTTTGAAATAAGAACCATCTTCTATTAAACTCCAAGTTTCAGGATGAAAGAAACTGAATATTGGAGAATAAAAACTTTTTACCCAAAGATATGACACAACACTATAGGTTGAAAATAAAGGCTGTGATTATTGCTTTTACTATGGTCTCATGTACAGCTTTTAAATCTTCCATAATTTCTCATGTTGTGACTTTTTATAGATGGCTTACTATAGCTAATTCATGGTCACTGCTATCATTATCAACATCACTACCACCACCAGCATCAGCATCATTATATGTTTTTGTTTCTATTAATTTGCTGCCCATTAGCTTGTGGTGAAACAGGAACACTTTATTTGGGTGCTTTTTTCTGTCTTTGTGTTTCTCCCATTCATGAAACTTTCTTTCCCCTGTTTAAATAGCATGAGAAATTGGAAAGAGATGTTGACACTGAATAAAAAAATAAAAAAGATATGTCTTTTGCTTCCTTCAGCCCAAATTCAAAACAAGCTAAGTACAGTTGTGAAGCTAAAATTAGTATTTAAAAATTGGACAATAAGAAATGTAAATGCAATAGTTTGGGTGCTTACACTGAACCAACCAAGAGAAGAAGCAACCTCAATACAGAAAACTTTCTTGGACAGGCTTTCTGGTTAGCTCAATGAGTTAGTAGTATGTTTGCATGTGCACTGGTCCAAAAATAGTTGTAAAAAGGGAAATCAGAAAAATGTTTCCAGATGTCAACCACAAGACATGAGGCTAGGGTAACACCAGAGATGAAGAGAAAGAAGGAAGAATGGAGGGAGATTCTTTTTCATATGGGTTTATCTATTGTTTTTATTATTTTTATCATAAGTGGTTTGCTATTTTATTTCATTCTATATTTATTTTTATTTTTGTTCAGTTTTCATTTTCTTTATTATTATTATTATTATTATTAAAAAAGAAGTCACACTTTCTATCCTTCTATATCCTTATTCAAGGTCCCTTCCCCACACACACACACCACATCAGGTCTTTCTTTCTTCTGCACAACTCCCCATCCCCTCCCTGGGCAGGCAGCAGGTAGTCCCATGGTCCCACTCTCCCAGTATTGCTTAGTTCAGTCTCCACTCCTGGCAGATCCAGTTTTCTCCCCCCTCCCTCAAGAGTGAGTCAGGTGTTCCTCTAGGGGGAGTGGGATCCAAGGAGTCAATCCAGGGTGTTTCTGATCCCATCATTGACTGAGCATTCTGCAGCTGTTTTTATTTTTTTTAACTTAAATTTTACAGTTCCTGAAAAGTGCAGTTTTATACAACTTGCCTGGTTGCAAGTTGATCAAGTGACAAAGCAGTTGCAGTTATGTCTCTGCCCCTCAGAAAGATACATACTAACTAATTCTTTCAAGAGTCTAAAAATATGTATTGCCCACAGAGTTTCAAGCTTTTGTGAAAAACAGTAGTTACTAAACATGAACTTTTTATTCTTTGAAATTTACCAATCGTAATTTAAACCCATAGCAATCCAAGAAAAATGGCTGAGCTTTTGACAAACAAATAAACAACAACAAAAACGTAGTTTATAACTTGGAACCAAATTGAGAACTATTACAGTGAAAACTAATTTAAATCTAGGTAAGTTTCACATCCCTTTAAATTTCCATCTAAATTGTGCATTATTCAATATAATTAGTAACTCTAGTAAACATTGTATTTCCATGTGTAAAATATGATTTCCAATGTTACAGGAACAAAACATGACTGAGTAGAAAGATTCTTCAATGTAGATAAGCACAGTTCAATAACGCAAAAATATTAGGGCCAAAGAACAAAGCCAAGTGCCCCCATCAGTGTCAAGGCAGCTTTGCTTAGTCTTTGTATAGTGAGTGATAAAAATAGCAACAGAAGGCCTAATCTTTCAAACTCAAACTTATAATTATGCAAACATCTCTCCAGGACATTAGTTCACTTAGAAATGATTTAAAAAATATGTCCTTTGACTTTCTTTGAAACGGCTTAAGGTGACTTGGCAGTTAAAACAAGTAGAAGAAATAACATAGAGTGTTATTTGAAAAGGCGTTTAGTGGGGAAAAGGCAGACAGAACTGGCACTTTCGGGCACTTGAGTTGAGAAGATTATAGTACAGGGACAATTAGTTTATTTTCTGCAAGCTGAGCCACTTTGAGTTACACATTATTAGAAAACATACTAATTTATCAAGAGAGAAAATTCTTCTTGGACTTTAACCCAAGTATTCACACCCATATTTGGAAGGGAAAGGACAAAGGACTATAGCATTCACTGCATTCATTTACAACCACAAGTTTGTTGTTATTGCTTTGTTTTTCTTTAGAACAACAGAGAAATGCTTTTCTCTGGGGCAATTCACATGCTGAGTCTTCATAAAGGCAGAGGGTGTGACATTAAATCATGACTCAAGGCGGGTGGGCAATTTTATGTGGAACTGATACAATTATGTGCAAGTGCTTGGCTTTCTGATACACTCACTTAATGCTTGAGTAGAACATGGAAACTTGAGATAAATGACTAGTTAGCATGTCCATTAGTCTGTCTTCTTCAAATGGAAGGTGTCTGACATCTGCTTTGGCAGAGATCCCATTTCAAACTCTCAGAAAACACTTAAGTAGGGCTTCTTTTGCCACTCTCACATGATATTTATAATGAAATATTTGTTAACTCCCCTTTACACTTTCAAAATATGGTTTTAAGTAACTAAAAGCCTTGAATGCAATGATTAAGAGTCATATCATAGTTGAACAGTTTCAAAGGTTTGCTTTCAGTCACAAAACAGAGAAGCTAATAATTGGCATTGTCCCTGCTTTTGTGAAATGGTCAAAATAATTTTTAAAAAGGTCTTTGATGGTCCTTTTATCTATACTGTTCTCCATGTGATTTTATAGCCACCAGGAGATTGTGCTCACTTATTTTTCTACCAATTTAAATTATTTGAGCTTTAGGATTTTCTCTGGACAAAAACATCATGTTTAAAGAGACTGTTAGGTATAAGCTTCACTCTCTAGGGTCTTGATATACTTTTTTTGAATCCTATGGATCCCTTCTGCTACCTTATAAAAACAAATTCGTGCCAGATAATTTGTTGAATGATGACACACATAAGTATCAGGCTTTCCCACCAAAGTAAAACAAAGCCAACGTATAGAAGAAGAACTGCCTATCAGACCTGCAGCTTACTATGCAAGCATGCTAGAGGTATCCCACCTAATATTGGATCCACTCAGTCAAGTCCAGCTTAATTGCTTATCCCAAAAGCATTGTGAACATTTTAAAGGTGTTATTGTTACAATCTAGTATTATGAGGTGTTTATTTCAAACATTTTACTTGCTGACATTTATGCTAAGAAAATGCTATTAATAGCATTGTATAGAATCTTTTCATTGCAAGGTACTTTGTGATGTGATATTAATGCTTCCCTTTTTGATTATCTCCATGAAATAAAGACAAATATGTCCCAGTTCTGTTACAGGTTTATAGTGAGTCATAGTGGGAGCATGAGGGAAACAAACACACACACACACACACACACACACACACACACACACACACAGTGTATGTCCAAGGAGTATTGCACTCTGGATGAGTAATTTTCTGTTTGGTAGAACATACTTTCATCTCCGGAGTATATTCTCATAATCTTGGGCATGCATGGTGTGTTGGAGACATGAAATGGATTGTAGCACATCACAAGAAAACAATTGCAGGTCCAAAAGTTCCATCCAGAGCTCTTGATTTCAAGCTGTTTATTCTTCACTCTCTATCAGAGTGCCTGGGTTCAAATGTGCTTTTAAACTAAGATTGAATAAGTTGAATCATCTATCTGTAAGGGGTGAAAAACAACTAATTAAACTGCTTATAGCTGTAGTAGTGAAAGGGAGTCAAGTCTTATAAATGCTTAACAATTACATTGACAGACTGGAAGACATTATTTGCTTGTCTTTGTGTTGAGACTGTTCTTCAGATGAAGAGAATTCATTCTCTCTTGAATCAGCCAGCCAGCCAGCCTCTCACTAAATTCACTCACACTGCATTTTTTAAGGATTTATAAGACAGAAAAGAAAATAGCAAGTCAGATAAAAACATTTTCTTGATACAGGCAGAAAGCTCTACAGACTAGAAGCACAGAAGGGAGCCAGAGACAGGAAAAGACTGGAGATTAAATGTGTACGTGTCACTAATCACTATATTCAAACTTTGTGAATGCTCTTTGTGTAAAAAGATGTTTTTAGAAAGAGAGCTTACAAAGAAGTGGGAAGCAGACCTGAGCCACAAAGTTCGAAGGATAAAATGTAATGTGATTAAGTTCCAAGTGGCTTGTATCCAAATGTGTAGTTCTCCACGTACAGTCCACTTAACCTGACCTTGATTAAAGAAGCTATTCCACCTCCTCATGTGCAGAGGGGTATTTGCAAGCAACTGAGATGGAAAAGCTCTCAGCATCTTCCCCACATCACAGTACTTAGTTGCCAAGAGTCTCAAAGTCTGACTGATTACCAGACAATTATAAACACATTTCGAAACTGGTTCCTCCCAGAGGCTCCTGATTCTCTGTTTGAAGGGGCTCTTTCTTTCCACCCAGGTCATGGTAATTAAGTGATAAGTGACTTTTTTATATCCAATGATTTCCCACAGCAGGAAGAAGAGTCTGATTTTGTAAATATTTACAAAAGACTGTATGAACAAACACAAAGAGAAAAAGCTAATACATGGAGAGACCATACAAACTACATAGTGTTGCTGCTATATGGCAAAACAGGAGACAAAGGCAGGGTGGCAGAAACTGGTTCTTCTGAAATTGCCCAGGGAACTGGATACAGCATATATTCTTCTAGTGTTGTTTATACTGTTTCTGGTATTGTGCTAGGAAACAGTTGTCGGGATCCTCTCAAGTGAAGAGTTCATTCTTGCACAGCTGCTTTAGGGGAAAAAAAAAAAAACAAAGATCTTCTGCAATTCTGCATTTACCCTTTGCTTCTTTTCTATCCAGGTCAATTTGCATGAAAAACACTCTTGTTGAAGAAATCATTTCACTAAAGTACCTAGTCACACCCAGAGATAAATCAGTTGAAGAACCACTACATTTATTTCTGCTGGATTTTGGTGGTCCACTAGCACACTGGACCCCTCTCTCCCTCTCATCCACTTAAGAGTGGGTGGGTGGGGGGGATACGGGGGTTGTGGAGTGGTGTATCATCTGCCAGTGTTGTGTCTTCTAGCAAAGCTCTTGCAGAATTCCTTGCTTCCAAGGCTTTTTTTATTCATTGTTGTCTCAAGAAGATGCTGTTACCTCTATTGGCATTCCCTTTGTTTGTGATTCCTTGATTCCAGAGAAAGTCTGCACCTTGTTCTTTTCCTCTCACTTCATCCTCCTATTCCATTTTCTGTCTTTGATTCATGTTTTATCTTTTTTAGAAATTTAGTTTGGTGAACTTTCAAGATGTCTTTCTTAAAACCCATACTAGCCTGCCATGTACTGTTTGATTGGCACTTCCCACTGCTGCACCCCTTGCTTTGCCCTGAGTGCCTCACCTCTTACCTCATGAGACACAGACTTCTTTTAGTTAATTCAACAACTCCATGTGCTCATGTTCCTTTCTGTCTCTGGGGCCATCTCATTTCTAGATCACTTTGATTTACTTCCAAGCTCGCTGGCACAAATGAAGTCTGAAGAACTGAGATTAAACATCGACTATAGGACTTACTATGGCATGGTTACATTAGATGGTCCCTAATCCTTATCCCTGTCCAGGGAGCTAATACAGCCTACATCTAGATCCAAATACTGCTATTCACTTGCTTTAAGATAAAAATTTATTTTACCTATTGATCCTTAGATTTTACACTTATGAACTGAGAAATGTTGCACCATTCATTCACTCAATAATTTATATATATATATATATGTACAGACACACACACACAACACACACACACACACACACACACACACACACACACACACACACACACAAACACACAAATTGACCCTAATCAACTTATTGTGTTAGTTTAAATGGATGTTTCACAGGAAGGTCATTCCAAGTATGCTTTCAGATTTCTAAGCAAGCCAAGGTGACTCACTAAAGACTGACATCAGATTATTCTAGGGCACAGACAGCCTGTAGTGGGTTAGAGCAGAGCTCATCATATCTATAAGAATAAGCCAGGGTGGAAGGCATGGTTTGCAGAGGAGAAGGATGCAGGCGGTTGGAGGAGAGAAGGAGTTGCATATCTGCCATTTCTCAAGTCCTTCACAGCATCCTGTGGTTGAAAATAGACTGGGAGTGAGACAGAAATAGCAGCACCTGCTTAAGTCACAACTGTTTAAATCTGCAATTTCTTGTAACTTGAACCTCCAGAAAGAGATGTGCTCAGAGGCAATGGATGCTCCCACCCCTGGAAACTAAAGAAAAGCAATTTTAGCTTTTAACATTGTTTTTAGCTGCCCATGTGTCTATGGTCCCCACACCTCTTTTTTTCTGCCTCACACATGAGGCAACAAAAAGTACACTATATGTCTGGGTCATAGCTGGTCTTTGCTGTCAATATCTACTATGATCTGTATCAACATTTATTTTTTTCTGTGCCTAAGTTCCCCCAACCACGGAATCTGAGGATTTACATGGAATAAAAAAAATTCTGTCACTAGTTTTCTATGTGGTTCTTCTCACAGCTCACATTCTCTTTCTTATTAGTGCTCCTTAACAGGTTTCTAGTGTGTTTCTGGAAACCGTTCATTTAGGAGAATTTTTGCCCAGAGTAGCAGCATGAAATTATGTCCAGGTTCTTATCTCAATGTCCTCATTTATTCTCTGCCTCAAGGACCTCAATGGTAATCCTGGTTTCTTTATATGGATCTAAGCCAGTAGAATACATGTCAAGTGCTCAAGTGTGGCAGTTCTGTGTTATCAATCAGGGGTTTTAAGGGCTGTTTTTGATCCTAGGATGCCTTTGTTTATGCTAGCTTTTCTTATTCCTACTTATTCTTCTGTCAATGATTTTGATATCAAGACTTTAGACCTTCATACCACCCACAGTTTTGTTATGCATAAGTGTCTTTGTAACTACAGTCTATTCTGCTCACAGATTTCCTGCCTTTCCCTAGACCATGTAATCTAGGCCGACCTTGAACTTAGTTTGTAGCCAAGAATAGTCTTAAAATTCTGATCCTCCTCTCTCCACCATTGAATACTGGGATTTAAAGTCTCAGAATTCTACCCACTCGCCTGGACCATTCATTCTTCAAGGATCACCTTCATCCCTTCTTATCCTTATTTGGTCCTTTGCTTTTTCTGTTTTCTTGACCTATCCACTTCTATAGAATTCCCTCCTGTGAACTCTATCCTTCTCTACACTCTTTATTTATCCCCTTCTTCCATCTACTTTATTACTTGTCATGACTTCAGTCTTTCTTTCTTTTTCCTCTCTTTTTTAACAGTTATACTCTTGGAAGTGAGAGGATCTTAGACAGGTTTATATTATGTAAATTTTGAAGATTTATCTAACCTTTAGTATAATATTTACTCATTTACAAGATGGATCAATAATAAATATAATATATATTTGTTGATATAGAATGTCTTTCATAAAATGAAATAAAACATTGCCTTAAAAATTAACATTAGCAAAGTGGAACATTTATGTCACTAGTAGAACACCTACCTAGTATTTGTAAGGTAACTTATTCAACTGCAAAAACTGCAAGTAACTAGATAATTAATAAATAATCTGTTTGTCATATTGAGGCTAAGCATTATTATAATTTCTATATAAAGTGATAACAACATAAGTCTCCACTTTTTCTGTTCTCATTTCCCAAGTTCCTATCAACTCTGAGTTCCTCTTGAATGAAGTAAAGAGACTATTTTTTCTGTTTCCATTATTACCTGAGTGCTTTGATATTTCATATCACAGTAGCTTAAGTTGACTTTCTTTATTTGCTCTTATGTTTAATACAATTTCAGCAGTTGCCATATGTATTCATAACACAGTTTATATGGCTGGGTACAGCATCAGGGCATGATAAAGACTAGTGGCAAGAATATAGTAAGGTAAGTGAGTTACCTAGATATAATATTTACATAGGTTTTGGTTTTATAGCCATGTATTGACAATAAATGTTTTGTACAATTATATCAAATACCTTGATAGTTGAATTTATTCTGACCTATTTCCCTATAGTATCTCAATCACATTTGAAATCACATTAGTTTTTCTTTTGTGTTGTCTTCTGTCCTCACTCTCACAAGCTATCCCTAGACTCAGTTAATACTCTTTATTTTCCTTCTGCAGTATTCAGGTCTCTTTCATTTCCCTCTATAATTTGCCCCAACGCTTCCTTATTATTGCTCTATTTATCTGACTCTTATAGATTCTTTTTCCTGTGTCTCTTCTTTCACTGATTTATATGGAGTTATTTTGTCCATGAGGGAAAGGATTTCTTTGATACTCAAAAAGATCAATGTGTGGAAAAGAGCTACAGACAGCTTTTGCTTGATGTGATGTCATTCCAATCCTTGGTTTTCAAACAGTTTGTACATCTGTGAATTCAAAATATCCAAGAAAGTACATTCTTTCCTCAAAGTGATTGGCATTTGAAAAGTCTATAATAATCTTTCCTAGTAACTCACTGTACGGAGGTCATCTCATTTGTTATGCCTTCAGTTCACACAGAAAGGTAAAACACTGCAACTAAAAACAGATATAGGTTGAGATATTTAAAAAATAATAAAAGGCACAAGTGCATATACACATAATGTTTCATTCAATGCATGTGTTTGTTGCACCCTAAATGTTTTAAGGTCATTATTTTTCACGTGTTTACAAATTACTACTTGATCCACAAGTCTGTTTTTATGCCAGTACCAGGCTGTTTTTATTACTGTAGCTCTATATTATAACTTGAAGTCAGGGATGGTGATGCCTTCTGAAGTTCTTTTTTTTTTAAGCACAATTGTTTTGGCAATCCTGGCTTTCCTGTTATTCCAAATGAAATTGAGTCTTGTTTTTTCAAGGTCTGTAAAAAATTCTGTTGGGATTATGATGGGAATTGCATTGAATTTGTAGATTGCTTTTGGTAGAATTGCCATTTTTACTATTTTGATTCTACCTATCCAGGAACATGAGAGATCTTTCCACTTTCTGATATCCTCTTCAATTTCTTTCTTCAGTGATTTAAGATTTGTCAAATAGATATGTTTCTTCTTTGGTTATAGTTACTCCAAGGTATTTTTGCAATTTGCAGCTACTACAAAGGGAGATGTTTCCCTTATTTCTCTTTCAGCCATTTTATCTTTAGTGTATAGAAGGGCTACTGAATTTTTGGATTAATCTTGTATCCTGCTCCATTGCTGAAAGGTGTTTATCAGCTGTAGAATTCCCTGGTAGAATTTCGTGAATTTCTTATGCATACAATTCTATCATCTGTAAATAGAGATGGTTTGACTTCTTCTTTTCTAATTTGTATCCCCTTAAACTCCTTTCATTCTCTGATTACTTTAGCTACCTGGTACTGGCATAAAAACAGACTTGTGGGATCAATGGAATCAAATTGAATATCCCAACATTAACCCCAAAAACCCATGAACATCTGGTCTTTGTAAAAGAGGCCCAAAATATTAATTGGAAAAAAGATAGTATCTTTAGTAAATGATGTTGGCATAGCTGGATGGTAGTGTGTAGAAACATGCAAATAGATCCAAGCTTATCACCCTGCACAATACTCAAATCAAAGTGGATCAAAGACCACAACATAAAACCAGCCACACTGAACTTGATAGAAAAGAAATTGGAAAATACCCTCCAATGCATTGGCCCAGGTAACTACTTCCTAAATAGCACAAGTAGCACAGATACTAGGAACAACAATCAATAAGTGGGATCTCCTGAAACTGAAAATATTCTGTAAAACCAAGGACACAGTCAATAAGACAAAACAGCAGCTTACATAATGGGAAAAGATTTTCACCAACCCTTCAAGTGACAGAGGACTGATCTGTAAAATATGTAGAGAACTCAATACACTAGAGCCCCAAACCAGGAATGACCCAATCAAAAAATTGGGTTCAGAACTAAAGAGGGAATTCTCAGCAGAACACTTACAAATGACTGAAAGGCACTTCAAAAAGTTCTCAACATCTTTAGCCATCAGAGATATGCTAATCAAAACTACTTTGAGAAGCAATCTTATTTGTATTTCTACCCTTGATAAGCCATGCTTATGATTCTTATCCTCTGTATAGTTATTGTTAACTCTTCTGCATTTTAAATTCTTTTTACTGTTTTTTTTTTTTGATAAATACAAAATAAAGAAGAAAAAAAAAAAAGACAAAACTACTTTGAGATACCACCTTATACCTGTCAGATAGCCTATGATAAAAGACAGTGACTGCCTATTCTGGAGAGGTTGTAGAGCAAGGGGAACACTCCTCCATTGTTGGTAGGAGTGTCAGCTTGCTCTGCCAATTTGGAATGCAGTATGGCTGTTTCTCAGAAAATGAGAAATCAATACCCCAAGGATTCAGCAATTTCACTACTGGGCATATACCCTACAAAGCACATTTGCACTCCAAAGGCATTAGCTCAACTATGTTCATAGCAACATTTTTCGTAAAACCAAGAACCTGGAAAAAACCTAGATGCCCATCAACTGAAGCATGGATTAACAAACTGTGATACATCTAGACAATGCAATACTATTCAGAAGTAAGAAAAAATGATATCTTAAAAAATGGAGGCAAATGAATAGATTTGGAGACTATCCTCTTGAGTGAGGTACCACAAACTTAGAAAGATAAGCAGGGGATGTACTCACTCATTAGTGGACTTTAAAAATCACTGAACAGCTTGGAATCTGAAACACCTTGGGCTGGCACTTTGGAGCCCATTCCCTACAGAGGAATACCTTACCCTGTCTTGATGTTGGGATGAGAAAAGCGAATTTACCTGGAGTGGATGGTGAACTAAGCCACCTTGGTACCTTGGGAACTCCTTCTGTTGCTGGGGAGGACATAAAGAGACGGGGAAAAGAGAGAGCAACTGGGAGGGGTAGGAGGGGAAAGCGAGTTTGAATGAGGGGATACATGAATAAAAAATGAGACTTTATTCATAATAAAAAAGGAAAAAAAACAATTACTATTTGATATTTATTTAACAATGTTTATGGCAATTACTTCTCTTCTTAGGATATTCTATCAGAAAAAAAATCCTTAAATGATTTTAAAGTTATAAAGCTTTTCATCAAGTCATAGGTGATTTAAAAATTCTACATATTAAATTTATAAACAAATTGCAGAAAAATTAAACATCAAGAGGGTAGGATTTGTTCTTGGTTTGCTATCTTCAGTGCAGGTTTTGATGACTGTCCAGAAGTTTGCATGATATTGTGTAGCGGGAAATCAGGAACTATACATGTGAATGATCATGTCAGAGGACTGGAGACGAGTGGGGCATGGTTAAATAGAAAGGATTCTGGAAGTAGACCTCTGAGGGAGAGGACCAGGACAGGAAGAAGGCATTCTCTCATGAGAGTTCCCGACCAGTTGCGTGGGTTTTCAGACTGATGATGCAGCTTCCGGGGTGTGCAGTTTAGGCCAGCGGCATGGGAGTTCGGACATGTGGCGTGGGGATGAGACGTTTTCCTTAGAAATGCTCTGGCACGCTGCAATCTTATCCCTTCATTTTTTTTTAAAACCTTCTCTGTTTTGTAAGTGATTTTCACAAAAAACAACCCATTTAAAACATATTTCACAGCGAGTTTTTACCGCAATAATTGGCACCCAAAGTTGGGCACAAACACCCACATAAAGCCTGAGAAAGTTTAAAACGGTTTTTTGAATAGCGCATTTGAATTGATTTATGGTACAGAGACAGTGTGGTGTTCAGGCAGGAATTTAAAAATGGCGCGTCCATGGCACACAGCTTAAACTCGTACATTTCATGACAAGATTGGCACAAGTGTGATTGATTTAAGGTTTCTGCTTATACTGAACAGAAAGAAAGCAGTTTAAAAAGTTTTTTCTTGTAGCAGCATTTCCTGAATTTGTGCTCTTTGCCGACAGCAGCAGAGCAGCAGTGGGTTCCTCCACCATATTGAAAAGCTGCCAAGAGGGGCAGAGTTAGCATTTAAAGTGACACCAACCTTTTTAAAGCTCTTTGAGTTAGAAAATGATTAAGAATCCTCAATAAGACAGATTTAGACTCTCAAAACCTCTAAACGGGGTACAATGTATATAAAATATGCATAAGCTTCAGAGAGAGAGAGAGAGAGAGAAAGAAAAAAAAGAGGGTAAAGAAAGCCCTTAAAAAAGGAGAAATAGGAATAAAGATAAAGGCCACGTAAAGATGGCAGATAAACAAAGAGTCTCAATTATGTTTGTTGTATGTTCTTTTAATTTTTTAATTTTTAATGAGCTAATTGCAGAGAGACAATTGATTACTAAGGCTGCTAAGTTAAACCAATACTTATATTTTAAAGATGTCTTGACTTTAAAATCTGTTTATAAGAATATGTTACTTAGGAAAAGAGTTTCTACTTTTGTCAAAACCTGTGGATTGGTTCTAGGCAAATGTGGTTCCATTTGCCAAGGCCACCTGAATGAACATTCTCAGCTTCCAAGAAGCCAGTTGAGATGATCCAGCTTCAAAACTCCATAAGATTGTCATCGTCCTTTGACAGCAGGAAGTAGTAAAAGAAAGCTTCGTCCAATTTCCCAAAAATATTGCTTATTAATATTTGTTTTCATTGTAAATGGTTAATGGTCATAGTCAATTTTTTAAAAAAAAATTGAGGGAGGAGGATATGATATAGGAATGATTAGAAAAGATAAGTGGATTTTGATTCATTGATATAAACTTAACGTTAATTTTGTTATGCTTTATGTATTTTTCTACTCTTGATTAAGGTATGATGCTGATGTAACCCATTTAAAATTGTAATGTGTAATTGAGAAATGCAGAATAATAGTCATCTATGATAAGCAAACTTATAGTCATATTAGTTAGGTTTTTGTAGGTATACAAAGGTATATTTCAATTAGATAGGTAGTCTTCAAACACTTTAAAGACATGCAGAATATGGCATTTAAGATATTTTAAGAACTTATACTTTTTGAACAGTGAGACAGGTCTGTTCCTGGCAGCACCAATATATTTCAGGAAAAGGATGGGCACTGAAGAAACTTCATGTGGAATTTACTTTGTGGCAACATTTAGCCACTGGACAAGAAACTGTTCTGGTATTGACTGCTTGATAGTATGCTGTATAAACTGGACATGCAGGTTCCATAGGAAAGTGACCTCTGAACATTGGCAGAACAAGCTGAGATGGTCCTTCAGTTTCCTGCTTTGCAGAAAACATTGCCAGACATTCCTCAGGACACAAGGAGAAACAACTGATGGACTGTGTCAGATTTCCTGCATCACTGAAAGGTTTGCCAGAGACTTTGGTCCTATAGGCTGAAGATAGATGCCCCAGCATTACAAAGGAACTTTGGGTGACTGTCCAGGCAGACAGTTGTCATCTCTGTTATTTTGTAGACGTTGGAAGTTGCTTGCACTTCCTGTGTATTTGCATAATAATATATCGTTCTGTGGTCTTTGATGTGGTTGAAGGTTTAATAATTGTAGGTATAGTTTTTTTTTAGTTTAAAAGGTATATTAGATATGAAACTTTAGAATAACAATGATAAGGTAGATAATGGAATATTCTCTTTAATTTTAGAATATAAATAGTCTGGATATTGTGACTGTAATTCTTGCTTGAGAGCTGTTCTGTTGTTTGTAATTTTGCTATATGGAAATTGAAACCTTCCTTTTTAATTAGACAGAAAAGATGAGATGTGGTAGGAATGTTCTCTGTGTACTGTGAATAAAGAACTGTTTTGGCCTGTGTAGAGCACCATAGAAGTGGGTGGAGAATCAGAGCACAAGCAGGTAGGAAGAAGGGTGGAGTTTGCCACTCTCCATCCGTCCTCCAGAGAAGCAGCATGTAGGAATTCAGGTGAGCCATGGGCTGTGAGCCACGTGGTGGGTAGATTCATGAAAATGGGTTGATTTAAGATGAAAGAGCTAGCTAGTAATGTGCTTAAGATATGGGCCAAACAGTGTTAAAGTATATAAGCATGTGATTTCATTTCTTTTGGGAGACAAAAGCTGTGGGCGCGCAGACCAGGTTCCAAACCGCCAGCACCAGGTCGCAACCTCTTGGACCCAAAACGGGTCGAGGAAAACCTACTACAACAGATGGCTTCCCAATGTCTGACAATAAGACAACTGGATATGTGGTAAGGAACATTCACTTAACTAAGGTGGGGCAGGGTCTTAATTTTGTTTTTACAGAAGAATGGATACAACCCTCTTCACAAAGCTAAAAGTATGCTGAATGCTCAGACTTTTGAAATGTTAAAAGGACTACAGGGGATTACAAGGACACCTGACACTGACAGGCACTAAGGGTAATTTCTCTATTCTCACAACTGTACATCTATATCTAATGATTATGTTTATATATATATAAAGGAGACCCTGGTTTGGTAACAAAAAGGCTGGCTTTGGAGGTGGAGCAAGTGGCTTTCTCCCTCTCTAAACCCAAGCGTATTGGTAAATAAAACTTTAAAAACTCTGTCTCACATCAGAAAAGCCACCTGAAGTGGGATAGAAAGTAGAGGAAATATATAAGGATCAATCTTATCTCACTTTTATTTTAAATTTTAAATCTTATTTCTTTCTGCATTTTTTACTCTCTTACTTTAGAAATCTTTTCTGCACACAATACTTTCTGGTGGTTCAATATCTTCAGTTGATAATATTCATTGGATCCTTCACTATTAAAAACAATTTCTCCTACCAGCACTCTACAAGGCATCCAGAAGGAAGATGGGGCCCCAACCG
>PVIH01025342.1:0-20858 GCA_004025045.1 Sigmodon hispidus
CAGCCCCTCACTGGGGGATTCTAGGCAGGTGCTCTACCACTGAGCCACACCCCAGCCCCTCACTGGGGGATTCTAGGCAGATGCTCTACCACTGAGCCACACTCTAGCCCCTTACTGGGGGATTCTAGGCAGGGGCTCTACCACTGAGCCATGTTCTCTTTTACGTCCCCACATACTCTACCATTGCACTACATCTCTACTCTCCACTTTTTTTGTTTTTGAGATTAAAAAATTATTTGTACTGGGGCTGGAGAGATGGCTCAGAGGTTAAGAGCACTGACTATTCTTCCAGAGGACCTGAGTTCAATTCCCAGCATACACATGGCAGCTAACAATGTCTGTAATTCCAAGATCTGACACCCTTACACAGTTATACATGCAGGCAAAACACCAACTCACATAAAATAAAAATAAATTATTTTTACCTACATTTATGTTTGTGCATGTGCACATAAATGGGTATGTACATGAGAATGTTGGTGCCCATGGAGGCTGGAGGCCAGAGGCATTGGATTCCCTGGAGCTGGTATTATAGGTTGGTACTGTGTCAGCTTATGGTGCTGGGAACTGTCCTTGAGAAGAATAGTATGTGTTCTTAACCACTGACTATTCCTATTCCCAACTTTAACTATTTTTATAAATATTTTTCAGCTCTGTGTAGGCATAATTATAGCAGGGCCTCCAAAATTTTTCTCTTTATTTCTTATTGTATATAAATTTTATATCAAAATGCCCTTAACAAAGGGCTTAAGAATAATGTAAATCTTTCTCTTTTTTTTTTTTTTTCTTTTTTTCTTTACTATGTTTACAGTGTTCTGCTTGCAGGCCAGCAGAGGACACCAGACCTCATTGCAGATGGTTGTGAGCCACCATGTGGGTGCTGGGAACTGAGCTCAGGACCTCTGGAAGAACAGCCAGTGCTCTTAATCCCTCCAGCTCAACTATGATTTTTTTGTTTGTTTTGTTTTTAAGACAAGATCTTACCATATAGTCTGGGCTGGGCTTGGATTTATAGCGTTTACTTCTGTCTGCCTTCTAGTGCTAGGATTCTGAATATGTGCCTCTGTGCTCTTTTTACTTTTTATTTTGACATAAGTTATCGTTAAGCTTTTCAGATTAGCTTTGAACCTACTCTCTAACCTTCAAAGGGCTTAAACTTTTAATTCACTTTCCTCAGGCTCCCAAGTAGCTGGCATAGCAGGCTTTGTACTCTGAAACAAAGTTCTGATGACAGCCTGTATCTTGGCCAGGGCTCTGTTGTCTTCCCATCCTGGGTTAAATTCTGTTGGAATGTTGGCATTAAGTTTAGAGTGTGGTGGAGGTCTGAGGTTGGAGAAAGCTGAGGTAGACACTCAGTGGCCAGGGTGTGGTACCCTGTATGGATGCTAATGGACCTCAGAGGGTCAGGTATAGCTAGGACCAGCTTTCCTAGAGGATGTGGCTATGACCCATGTCTGTGTCAATGATGAAGCACACAAGGCAGGCCTGGAGCCAGGATGCTAGTGAAAGAGAGTGCATGGGAGGTGCCCTGCGCTTTCTTCCTCCTTGGTCTCTGGATGTGAAAGCCATGCTTGGGCACTTAGTGTGCGTGCAGACAGGACTCTAGTGAGCACCCTGTTTTCTCCACTTGCAGACCATTAGTTCCTTGAAGGGGCGTGTCTCCGAGCTGCAGTTGAGTGCAATGGACCAGAAGGTGCGGGTGGAGCTCCTGGAGTCGGAGAAGCAGGAACTGAAGGAACAGCTGGACCTGCAGCAGCGGTGAGAGCATGGCTAGCCTTTGTCAGACCGCATGAGGGACACACAGGGAGGGAGGCCTTTGCACTGGGGAAGTGAGCGCCAGAGTACGGGGCAACGACTTAGTTCTTTCCTTCCTGGGGGAAGGGCCTTCTTGGAGCTGGCTTCCAGAGGAGGGCAGGCTAAGCTGGGCTTTGAGGGCATGAGTTGCTGTGCCTGGGCAATCTGTTCTAGGTCACGGTTTACACAGATATGTGGTGGCTAGAAGGTGGTAGTCAGAAGACTTTGGATTCTGCCCTGAAGGTCTGGCCCTTGCCCTATGCCGGCATTGCTCGAGTAATATTCTACCCCTAGTATGGGCAGGCCTGGGTGGTCTCTGATGCCCGCAGACACTGTGGACTGAGTGATGGACAGGGAACTAGGTAGTGCCTCAGGTAGCCTGTGTTCCCCTGTACGTCCCATCAATGACACAGTCTTAGAACCTGTGCAGAAGCTGGCTCAGCACTGGGGTCTCCCAGCATAAGGGTATGTGTGGGTGTGCGCGCGTGCGCACGCGCGCCTTTGAGCTCAGGCTGATGGACATTATGGATTGTCCCTGCATGTACTGCCCCCTTCTCTCACAGGAGATGGCAGGAGGCAAATCAGAAGATTCAGGAACTGCAGGCCAGTCAAGAAGAGAAAGCTGACCATGAGCAGAAGATTAAGGTAGGTACATCCTGTCAGCCTGGACTAAGAAGGGTTAGGATCATCCCTCCTGTCACTCACAGGCCTTCCTGAATGGAGGTGTGCTCAGTGATATGTGAGGATCCAGGCTCGTTATCTCGTGGATGCCAGGCCCTGTGCTGGCTGGCTAGGGAAGCCCCAGTGAGTGTTCCAGGGAAGCTGGTACCTTAGTGATGAAGGCCCACTAGAAACCCATGGGAAAAGGTAACACAGAAGACTGTGTGGTCTGGAGAGGCGGGCACAGGACACACCTGTGATTCCAGCCCATGAGAGGCTGAGATGGGAGCCTCTATTATACATGAAATAGGTTTAAATCCTGTCCGCTGTGCATAGCCAGAGCATGGCTGAGATAGGCCACCATGTTATAGGGCTGTCTGATTTAAGGTCAGGCTCCTTCAGTGTAGTACTTCTCAACCTGTGGGGTGTGAACAACCCTTTCACAGGGACCACTTAAGACCATGAGGAAACCCAGATTTACATTATGATCCACAACAGTAGCAAAATTACAGTTGTGAAGTAGCAATAGAATAATTTTATAGTTGAGGTCACCACAGCACGTGGAACCATATTAGAGGGTTGCAGCATTAGGAAGGTTGAGAACTTCTGGTCTAGTGGGTGTTGCTGGTGTATGTATATGTGAATGCAGGGGGCAGTGCATGCAGGTATCACAGGGAGGCCATAGCTGTTGTATCCTCCGGCCTGGAGTTACCGACAGTTCAGTTTGACGTGGGTGCTCCAGGTCAGTGTTGTTCTCTCCTCCACTTTCTTTTTCTTTTGAATATGGTCTTTCACTGGACTGAGACTCTCCATTGGCCTTCCCCTATCTAGGATTAAAATTTTAGTTTAATATTTACATTTTTATTCACTTATTTATTTTTGAGTCAAATCTTCCTATGTTGCCATGGCTGTCCTGGAAATCACTTTGTAGACCAGGCTGTCCTTGAACTCACAGAGATCCCCCTGCCTCTGCCTCCTGTGCTACTGCCCTTCTTTTTTAATGGCTTGTGTGGACCGAGGGTGTTTAGGGCTTCTTGCTTCTTCCATGGCAAGCATTTACTAACTGAACCTGCTCCCAAGCTCCTGACTCCTCCACCTCCTGTGTTCTCTTCCCTTAAACTGAGCATCATGATGTCAATGTCAGTCCTTCTGCCTCTTCCAGATCATTCTGGAATATACTTGGAGGTCTGTGAACCCTATAGGCTAGCCTCTTGGTGTGTGTTACCGAGGCTATGTTTCCCAGGCCTCCTGGCATCTCCCTCTCCTTTCTCCTCTTTGCCTCCTACAGGACCTGGAGCAGAAGCTGTGCCTGCAAGAACAGGATGCAACTGTGGTGAAGAGCATGAAGTCTGAGCTGCTGCGGCTGCCCAGGATGGAGCTCGAGCTGAAGAGGTTGCGTGAGGAGAACGCTCACCTGAGGTGAGGGTGCGTGTGTAGCCAGCTACCCCTAGCTGGGAGTTGGCTGCCTGGGCTTGGTGTCCCTTGGGCTCGTCCCCAACATGTGTGGCTGTTGACATGACTGTTCTGGCCCTGTAGGGAGATGCGGGAGACTAACGGGCTGCTGACAGAGGAGCTGGAAGGTCTGCAGAGGAAGCTGGGTCGCCAGGAGAAGATGCAGGAGGCTCTGGTTGACCTGGAGTTGGAGAAGGAGGTGAGTAGTGGGTGCATCATATCTCCAGGGCTGTTCTGTCTGGAGCATTCGGGCATCTCTGTCACACATAGTAGTCGGTCAGCTGTGGGGCTGCTGTTGTGCAATCAGTTATGAGATTGCAGTCACTGCTGACTATTGCGAATAAAAGCTTCCCTGATGAGAGCTGACTACAGGATATTCTATGGGCATGAATGCAGCTATTGAGAAGGCAACTCAACAGACCCTTTACAGTATTGCTGCTTCTATATTAGGGTTCACGACATCCCTAGCCATGATGCGCTTTTGACTGGGTTTACAGTACCAGATTGTGTGTGTGTATGGAGTTCCCTCTTCTGGAATGAGCATCTAATCTAATCAGAAAGCAGTGGTTACCTTGGTAACATACCTGCCATTGTTGCACCCCTAGGCTCATTTTGCTTGGTTGTTTGTTATTGTGTGCACAGGCTCTATGGCCGGATAAGGCTGTTGATATCAGCTCTTCCCTGGCGGCCTGCATAGGACCTTGCAGCAGCCCAAGGACTAGCTAGTGGGGAGGAAGCATCTAGCTCAGTTCTAGTTTGAGTTTTCTGTTCTCCATAGTGTGTGCTGCTGTCGTTAGCTACAATGTCTTACCATGCAATTCTGGTGGCTGCCAATAGCAGTGGCAATTTCCCTACATGGTTTTAGAGCCTCAGAGGCCTCTCTGACCTCTCTACCTTATTTTTTTTTTTTTTAATTTTAATTTTTATTTATTTGCCTTGGTGTTTGCCTGGAACTGGAACTACAGACAGTTGTTAGCTGCCATGTGGGTGCTGGGAATCGAACCCCGATCCTCTGGAAGAGCAGTCAGTACTCTTAACTGCTGAGCCATCTCTCCAGCTTCTCTACCTTATATTTTGAGACAGTCTCTCTCTGAACCTGGAGCTTGCTAATTCAGCTAGGCTGGATGGCCAGTGAGCTGCAGGTCTCTGCCTGTCTCTTCTTTAGCACTAGGTTTTAGGTGTCTGCTCACGTGCCCAACTTCTGTTAAGTGAGTGTTAGGGATTAAACTCAGATTTCACGTTTGTGTAGTAAGTTGTTTGCTGGACTGAGCCATCTGTCTCCCTGGTTCCATCTTCCTTTAGAAGTCCAAGGTAGCTGAGGGCCTGCTGGTACTGCAGAGTTGTCTGTGACCAGCTGGTGCTGCTGCTCCTCTCTATCTGTGCTGTTCTAGACAGGCACAGATCTGGAACTTCTTTTGTCCTGGCAATGTCTCTCTGTCCAGAGAGCCGTTCTTTGGGTTTTGAATGAGTGAGTTTATTAAGTATGCAGCAAACGGAGAAGTGAAGAGGCAATGACCAGGCAGAGAAGCAGCAGGCAGACAAAGCATCCAATCGGATGCTTTCAGCTTCCCACAGAGATGACTTGCAAGTCCTGCTGGGGTTCCCAATGGAGAGTTTTGGGGAGAACATCCTCTCCATGGGCGATGCTTTCGGCTTCACATTTGCACCACAGATATTTTTATACAATGAATAAGCAATAGTTACCTTCATTGGATGATCCCCCCTTTTAACCATTCTCAAGTAGTTTTGTTGTTATGTTATTTTTTTCTCCCTGAGACAGGGTTTCTCTGTGTAGCCCTGACTGCCTTGGATCTGTAGACCAGGCTGGGCTAAAACTCTGATCCACCTGCCTCTGCCTCCTGAGTGCTGGGATTAAAGGTGTGCAATGCCACGGCCTGGCACCAAGTGTTTTTAATGACATAGCAGCTTGTACTTCCTCCTTCTTGCAGGACCATGGCTCCAGCCTGTAGTTGAATTTCTTTGTTTTTTTTTCTTTGGGGGCCTGATGCTCCCAAACAATCACATGGAGTCTTATTCTTTCTTATAAATGCCTGGGTTTAGCTTGGCTAATTTCATATATATATATATATATATATATACATATACATATATATATATATATACTTTTTATTTTATGTGAATTAGTGTTTTGCCTGCATGTATAACTGGGTAAGGGTGTCAGATCTTGGAATTACAGACAGTTGTTAGCTGCCATGTGGTTGCTGGGAATCGAACTCAGGTCCTTGGGAAGAACAGCCAGTGCTCTTAACCTTTGAGCCATCTCTCCAGCCCCTACCAATGTAATTTATACTACATCTAGATCTAATGTTTTGTCTTTGACATTTTTTTGAGGTTTAGGGTGGAGAATCTTAGCTTGAAGCTGTACATGGAAATGTGCTGGCTGTTGACTCTGGGTCAGTCTTGCCCTATCTATCTTAGGGAAAACAGGGCCTGGCATAGAACAGTGTTCCATGCAGGGAATGGCCATAGCGAAGTTAGCAGCTGAGCACCTGCCCCACCCTTTTAAAGTTTTTATTTATGTGTGTGTGCCTATGTGAGAAAGTGAGTGAATACACATGCCACAGTGTATGGGTGTGTGTGCATGTATGTGTGTTTGAAAAAGAGTGAATGTGCCAGTGTGTGTGTGTGTGTGTGTGTATGTATGCTTGTGTGTGTGTGTATGTGTGTGAGAAGGAGCAGGTGAGTGTATGTTGCACATGTTTAGATGTCCCAGGACAACTTGTCAGAGTAGGTTTTCTCCTACCATGTGCCTTCTAGGGATCAATTCACCAGACATGTTGGTGAGTTTTTCACCATCTTGCCATCTTGAGTGATCTTGTTTTATGGGGTTCAAGCTGGTATAGAATAGGCACACAGGTATCGTTGGCTCTGTCTTCCCATCATAGCTGGCTAGACCCATCTATGTCATCCTTGGTCTTGGCCTACTCTAGAATTGGGGAAAACATGGCCTCTGCCTAGGGCTTAGCATTCTGAGGACCCTGGAAGATCAAGAGAGATCTGTCCTTTCAAGTAAGGACTGGGTTTGCACCAGGCCTAGGCTACTGCAGGACTGTGGTCCCCTTACATGCTAGGAATGTGCCTGGACTTGCACCGTAGGGCAGAAATGAGCAGGGCATAGGCTTCGTCTGCCGAAATCGTAAACCACCTCTGATCTTAGATAGGACGAGGGACTCCAGTGTCTTTGCCACTGTTAGCTTTCATATGACGTTGATGACTGTGCTTGTTTTTCTAGAAGCTGCTTGCGAAGCTGCAGAGCTGGGAGAAACTGGACCAGACCATGGGCCTGAATCTCAGGTGGGTGTGTTCCTGCTGTCCTCTCCCAAGGTACCAGCTTCCAGTCCCTTCCTCTTGGCTCAGAGTCCTCAGAGGTCAGAGCAGGCAGGCTCCCTCGTGTGCTGCGGTGAGGAGCTCTTGTTTAGGCTTGATGGGTGCTTTGCATGGGAGGGAGGTAGAGTCTTATTGTAAAGACTCATTAAGAATCTGCATATCCACGGAGTGGGCAGCCTTACACTGGCCTCATGTTCACAGGACCCTGTGTATATAAGAAAGTAACTACTTTGGGGGAAAATCATTTTTTTAAGATGATGATAACATATGGGGTCAGCTGAGTTAAAACTCCATCATACTGGAAAATTCGTGCACCACTGGGGCCCTTAGAGCATCTCATGTGGCTAGTCTTTGTCAGGTATGGGTGGAGAGATGCAGAGTGGGTCAGAGGGCAGGGCTGCCGGGCACGATGTTCAACACATAGCAGGGGCAGAGTAGAGTGTTCCCTGTTACTGTCCCATCTATACACGGCTCTGTTTTGGGGTGCCATTCACTGCTGATTTGCCCCATTTGTGGTTCATTTTTGGGGTGCCCTTCATCTGCTATTACCAGCTGTGAGCCCCTGAGTCTTGGCCTGGATATCATCCTTCATGATGGCCACATCTTTCTAGTTCTCAGGGAAGTTGGGGTACTGATGGTTGGAGCTTGCGCACAGGCTTGTGGAATTCAAGCAGGCCTTTGTTTTAATACTTCCGGCTTGCTGGCTGGCTGTCTTTCCTGCTGCTCTGAGAAACGAGGCCAGATGGAGCCTGCCTGAGCTCAGCTGTCTTATAATCACACTGTCCCCTGCTGGCTCTGGAGTCATCACCTTCCAGTGGCAGCGCTGCCTTCCGTTCTGTCACTTGACAGCATCTCCTCATTTCCTTTCCGTCTTTCAGAGGCTAGCCCAGCAGGCCCAGTGCTACATGCTGCCTCTGGGTCTGTTAGCTGCCGGCGAGGGTCCCTCCCACTCCCAGGGCTGCTGTGCCCCGACAAGACACCTCCGTGACTTCTTCCCTGGGACAGAGATCAGAGGTCCCTCATGCCCAGTTGGACCAGCCCTGTTGGGTCACTGGCGTGCTGGTGTGCTGCGTGCCTGGTGACTGCCATATGATACTTAGTGTCAATCCGGCCTGTGGAGCCATTGCCCTTTCTGGAGTAGCATAGGCCACACTGATTAGGTTGTAGTGTCCGGCTGCTCTGTGAGCCCTTTGGGTCTACTTTCCCAGCCGTCCACCCTGTCAAGAGCTTGGTTGGTGTGAGGGCAAGCTTGGCCTTGGGTGCTGTCTGTCTGCCTGTGCTAGGCTAGAGGGAGGAATGGGCACTTATGGCGGTCCATGTTCTCATGGAGGAAAGTGTGGGGACCTTCTCGGCTTAAGTGAGGAGGAGCGCATGTTTTCTCCCAGCTGCATCTGTGAGGTCCAGCAGGGTCATGTCCTTAGGAACCATCCACAGCTTCCTTAACTCTTTAAAGCTGTTATGTATGTACTGCCCTGGGTTGCCTGGCACCTTGGAAGCCTGCTTACATTCCCTGTGCACCCCAGGGAAGAGGTTTGGGTACAGGCCTGAGTCAAGTTCAACCCCTGGTGACTTGTGTCCTACCTATGTGGCTACGTGATGGTGTGGGATGCAGACTAGCTGCACTAAACATTCTTCCTTATTACAGTAACCTGGGTTTGAAGGTAGAGGGTACACGCTTGAGTGTGCACTTAGAATGTGTGAAACCCTGGGCTCATTTCCCAATATCAAAAAGGGGCCGGGGACTGAGATGGCTGGGTGGATGGATCGCTTCCCGTGCAAGCTGGACAATCAAGGAAGATCAGTGGAACCTAGGCAAAGGTGGGAGGAGAGAACTGACCCCTCACAGTTGTTCTCTGACAGCCAGCCATGGCTCATAGCATCTGAGTACGTACACAATGGAAGTAATAGAAACTAAAAGTAAAACAACCTTAGAGTTTGCACAAATTTGGGATTCTTGATTCTTTGGTGTGAAGAGGATTTTGGCTTCGATACCTTTTTTTTTTCTTTTTTAAACCATTTTTTATTTGTTTATTTAGTGTGTGTGTGTGTGTGTGTGTGTGTGTGTGTGTGTGCACATGAATGTGAGTTCATGTACATCACAGTGTGCACTGTGGAGGCTGGAAGACAGTGTTGAATCCCCTGAAACTGGAGTTGCAGGTGGTTGCGAGCTCTCACACAGGTGTCAGAAACTGAACTTTAGTCCCCAAAGTAGTGAGTGCTCTACTGTCTCCTTGGCCCTAAGGTGACCCCCCCCCGCCCCAACTTTTTCTGTGGGCAGGTTTTGGGTAGCTGTTGGAACTTTTTTTGTTCAAGCCTATGAGAGTGACTGATTGAAGCCTGTGAGCAATGAGATTAGACAAGATGTAGGTCAAGAGCAGAAATAATGTGAGCACAGGGGTGGAGCGAGAGTGGGTGTGGGTAGGTGGGGTAGTTGGGGTTCGGTGCTGGGGCTGCAATTTCTACATTTGCTTGTTCACATAGTCATATGTGTATGCACGTATCCACAAGCACACATGCATGCATGCACACATAAGCACAAGCATACACATAGACACATACATGACTGTGTACCAGTTCAAGCACCCACTCTCTAGCTGGAGACCTGATCAGGCTTTCAGAAACAGGTTCTGTGGTTCTGACTTGCAGCTACCACTAGGTGGCACTGCCCCCTTGCCAATCATCTTTCTTCACGGAGGCCTGTGAACACCCTTGGCAGCCTGTCCAGCCTCACTAGTGCCAAGGATCTTGTTAAGCAATGGGTCTGGGTCCAGTGGCTGCCTGCTTATGGGCAGGCAGGGTGTTGTGTTAGTCTGTGCCCCATCTCCCCATCTGTGACTATCACCTCTGAGTCCTCTGTCCCCCCAGGTTTGAGTGTTGCTGGAGTCTGGTGCAGATCCCATGAGGATATAGCTCTGGTCGCTGAGGGGCTTAGCCCCAAGGTCGTCATTACTTCCTAGTTGGTGTAATGAAATACCCAGCAGAACAGCTTAAAGATGGATTAGTTTCCAGCCTTTGGTTTGAGCATGAAGTCTGTAAAGGTGGGGAAGGCATGGTGGCAGGAGTGTGAAGCAGCTGGTCACATTGTGTCCACAGTCAGGAAGCAGATAGCCGAAAGGGGGCGCTCAGCTCTCTTTCTTCTTGTTTACCCACCTCATTCAGGTTGGCTTTAAACACTCTGGAAACACCTCTGCAGTCATGCCCAGATGTGTGTCTACTAGGTAATATTAAATGCAGTCAAGAACAGTGTGTTGTCTGTGGGAGTTTCTCATTGTAAAACAGTGTCATTCTCTGCATTGTGTGGAACCTAGAGATACTGTGTTTAAGCAAGTTGACAAAAGGTCAGATGCTGAACTGTAGAGATTGCGATGTATCCTGTACATTGGGCCATGTGGGCCGAGCCAGATGGGTCTGTTGACCTGTGATGTGTCCAGTGCTTGCAGTCATGTGGGCTGGGGCACATGCTTCTGTCTCCCTGTGGTGAGTCCAGTATATACAGTCATATGATCCCGAGCAGACAAGTTTGTACCTGTTTATATCCAGGGCAATAGGGTCCCATAGGCTGGGGTGAATGGGCTTGTCTCTCTGGGATGCATCTAGCACCATGGGTCATGTGGGCTAGGCCAGAAGGCACAGTTATGGTATGTTTATGCACAGAGTCACATGGGGCAGGACACATAGTTTTTTCTGTGATGTGTTCAATGCATGAGGCCATGTAAGCTGGGGAGATGTACACAGGGTCATTTGGGTGGGGAATAGACAGGCTTTGTGACATGCAGAATAACAGGCAGTGTATACATATAATGCTGTATCCCGACCAGCGGACAAGGAAACAGGGACCCGAGACCTAAACGGGAGAAATGGAGGGGCAAGAGACACGAAGAATGACCAGCAAGACAGTTTTCTGATCAAGCTGGATGATTTTATTAACCTCAGGGGGTTTATATTGTAAAGAAGGAGGTCGGCAGGGCAGAGAGTCACGTAGGAAAGGATTGAGGAATCTTTTCAGGTTGTTTGCACAGATGTTCTGACAAGGAGATAAAGTAATTTCTTGTAGCCCAGGGTATGTCACATTTTCTGGTAAATGACTAACTGTCATAAAGGAATCAGAGGCCCATAAACATGGTTAACTTATAAACTGAAATAGCTAAGCTAATATGGCTTGGCTATTACGGGGGTAGGGGGAAGCAGAGACCTATAAGCTTAAAATGACTAACTAAAAAATGGCTAAGCTAATATGTCTATACTAAAGCCAATACAGGCTTCGGCTCTCATCAATGCTGTGGCGTGGGAGCAGCAGGACCCTCTTTGTTGTGGGGAATATTGTTGTTACCAAGCTTGTGACCCTCTTAATCCTCAGTGATTTGGGGTTTGGCACAGTGTTGGCATGGGGGTGATATCTTGACCTTGGTCTCTCAGAGCAGACAGTATGGAGAGTGAGTGACTGGAGGTAGCAGTCTCCTGTGCAGGGCAGTGTGGCTGTGGAATAGTGGAGAGAGGCTGGAGGGGGTGGGGTGGGGTGGGGAGGCAGTGGGGGGGTTTGGAGCAGGAGTGGAGGGTGCTAATCTTGAGGAAAATCAGCTGTTTCCGTAGAGCATTTCAGGCTGGGAGATTGGTTAACAACCCAGCACTTGGTTTTGATTGAGAACTTTCAGCAAGCTAGGTAAGAAGAGAGATTCTGCAGCCTGATAGGAGACACCTGTAAACAACTGTCTGGAATGTAATACTGGTGGCCAGCTCGCCAGGGAGGGGCTGTGTTCTCAGCGCTGTAGATGCTGAAGCGGGTGCGGCCCCTCTCTGGGACCAGGATGTGTTCTTACCTTCTTCCTGAATGGCCTCACCTGTGTGACTAGGTAATAAAGAGCGAGTCATTCTGGGAGCTTGGGTGAGTATGCTGTCCTGAGTTCCAGTTATCAACACCCACATAAAAAGCCAGGTATGGCTGCATGTGCCTGTAGCCCTCGCACGGTGAGATCAGAGACGGGACTGTGAGGCTTGTTGTCTGCTAGCTGAGTGCCCGCTCCCATCCACAGACATGGAGTGGAAGGTGATAGAGCAGGACACTTTTGACTGCCTTCAAACACACACACATGGATGTGTACACATGCTCAGATGTCCCTTCTCCCAAATCAAGATGTGTGGCCTGGATAAAAAAAAGTATCTGGAGGCAACATAATTATGTAGGACTTCCAGAGTATCAATAAAAAGCTGTTTGAAAGCATTAGGCAGGCAGGTCAGCGGGGTCCCAGGACTCGTGGCCAAGGATGGTGATATTTCTGAGTGCTGTGCCGACCTGTGAGAAGGGCACAGCCTGTACAGTAGCATCAGCGGTGCAGCACTTAGGGATAAATTTAACACAGCATGTCCAAGATCTGTGCTTTGCAAACATAAGATGCAGCTGTCAGTAATTATGGATGACCTAATAATGGCGAGACGTGGCAGGAGACGGGGGAGGAGAAAATAGACCCCTAGTTGCTCACTTGCCTGCTCGGCCCCACACCCTGACACCAGATGTGGGTGGTTTTTTTTCCTGCACAGCAAGCAGTTCTCCAGTAGATGCCAGCTGGGCGTCCTATAATCCAAGCTCAGACACTGTCAAAGTTCGGGTTGGATCCCACAGGTTGAGGCCTCAGACCTAAATGACTGGCTCACCCTGTTCTCAATTGTAGGTTGTCACCGAGTTCCAACAGATTGGCTCCAAAGGCAAGGTTCCCAGAAGCCCCTTGGGTTGATTTGCTAGAGGTGCTCAGAGAATGCAGAAGAGCCTTTATTATGCTTGCCCATTGTTTGGCTTGTGTTTTTGAGATGGATGTAGCCCAGGCTGCCCTCTAACTCACCATGTAGCTGGTCTTGAATTCTTGATTTTATTTCCTGAGTGCTAGGATTCAGGAGCCTTTCACCGCTAGGCCCACTTTATACAGTGCTGGGAGTGGACCCCGGACTGGAGTACTGGCTAGTTTTATGTCAACTTGACATAAGCTACAGTCATCTGGGAAGTCATCACTGGAGGAGTGAGACTGGTCTGTGAGCAAGCCTGTGGTGCTTTTTCTTGATAAGGGTTGATGCAGTGGAGCCCAGCTTACTTGGAGCAGACGCACCCAGGCATGTGGTCCATATGGTATAAGAAGGCAGGCTGGGGAAGCCATGAGGAGCAATCCAGTAAGCAGCACTGCTTCCTGGCCCCTGCTCCATTCGGTTCTTACCTCCAGCTTCCTGCCTTGAATGCCTTCCCTGAGTTCCCTAGATGACGGGCTACAGGCTGTAATCGGAATAAAGCCTTTCCTTCCTCATCTTGATTTTGGTCATGGTGCGTATCACAGCAATAGAGACCCTAACGGAGATGCTAGGTAAGTACCTTACCAGCCGAGCAGCACATCCTGTGTCCTGTCGGTTCATTTTGGCAGTATACCTGCCCAGCTGGAGTATTTGAGTCACTTCCCAGTTCTGCATGGTGTGGACAGACCCATTCCCCCATGCTGAGGGACACTTACTTTGTTTACCCCCAGTAAACAGTATCAGCGTCAGTTGGATAAATTTCCAAAGGCTTTTTTTTTTAATTCAAAAGAAAGTGTGTGTTCAGAATAGATAGCTGATGCCAAATTACCCTTTGAAAAAGCCATATTTCTACACATTGCAGTCAGGGTACGGAGCCCATGGCTTAATTGGGTGAGTGTGCTTTGGAAGGTTCAAGCAGAGATCTAGAGTGAGTCACAACAGTGAGAAAGAGCAGGCGACTTGACTGGGTCGGCTTTTTAAACACTATACTTAGCAATTCAGATGGAAACGCGAGCCTTATTAAGAAGGCTCAGAGCAACTGTTGGATCCCTCTGTAGCCAGGCCTGTGTTTTGTGGAGGGAATAATTTACCAGTGGCTGAATGCCTCTGCTTCTTGGCACCTGACTCTTGTCATCTTTTATGCCCGAGCTTGGCCTTCCTTCAGACCCTGCTGCGTGGTCATTATACCTGTCAGCGTGTGTGTGGGCTGAATGGCATTGAGGAGTGGTATGGTGTGGGCAACGGGAGGGCAAGCAGCCTTCCACTTCAAACTGCTGACCTGGAGTCCACAGAGTTGGAAGCCAGCAAGTGCTGACCTGGACTTTCCTTAAGTGTCTCTAGACCAACCAGATGACACATTCTGGGGACTAGCTTCCCTGATGTGCCAGGCCAATTAGGAGGACCGTGGGGAGAGTGACTGTGTAGATTCCTTCCAAGGTGGGAGCAAATTGGCCCACCTGGCCGCACATTTCCACTAACCTGCTTTCTCTGCTCAAGTTTGTAATGACCTCGGTGTCTTGTTGACGGATACCCAGAGCTCTCCCGTGCATGGGCGGTGAGCGAGCTGTCAGTTGTCTTGAAGAAGTGATGTCCGTCGTGGCTTTACTTTTGTGGAGGAGGAAGGCCTGAGGAGTGTTTAGCCTCTGGGTGCTTGCAGTGTGGTCCGTTTTGGTGCTTCATTTAGTTTATCGCCAGCAAGCTGCTTGTGTGGGGCCTATGTCCTGGAGTGGGAGGGACCCAGTTGGCTTATGGGTTTGTGGTGGGCTTTCCCTACCAGTGGTCTCAGGGGGCTTAATCTTGGTTCGTTCCTGACAGTCCATGCTGCTTTCTGCCCTGGAGATTGTGAAGGTTTTGCGTTAGCTATGTTTTCAGTCTTAGGATTTGGAACATAAGTAAGGGTAAGGCTGGTTTTCAGAGCAGTAGGCTTTAGTAAACACTGGGGGAATGTAAGGAGGGGTGTGCTTGTGCATGGCTTGCCTATCCTGATAAGGCCCTGGGACCACCCATTTGTGCCTTCCTCTGGGAAACAGGGGCTTCAGGGCCTCAGAGCCTTCCAGACCTGTGGGGTTGGGGAGGCAGCCCCTCTTTCTTGCCCCTTGTAAAGTTGTAGGCGGGTCTTCTTGGGGTGTGAATCATCTGTTTAGGTGGATGGTTTCACTGTCCCTTGGGGAAAGGCCAGGAGGCAGATGTTCTGTGTGTGCCTGTCATGCACTGGAACAGGTCTGGACCAGGGGAATGTAGAGCATGGAAAAAAATGCTTTCTAGAACAGACACCATGCTCAGCGGGGAGCAGCCTGGCTAGCAGTGCTCCACACTTGTTCTGCCCTTGGTTTTCCTGGTGCTCTTCGGGCTTTCTTCCAAGTCTTATAGACAAGGCTCATCTCCAGTGCCTCCTTTGGCACTGATTTGACGGCATTCACAGCCTTGAGGGCACTGAGGATGGGATGCGCTCTCAGGGCTGATGTGGCAGGATGCTGTGATAGCATCCCTGTTATCACAGTTGACTTTTGTTCCCTTCCCCCAGGGTTTTGATGTGTGTATACATGTATGTGGAGACCAGAGGCTGATGTCGGGTCTCTTCCCTAGTTACTTGCTACCTTCTTTCTTCTTTCTTTTTTATTGTTTGATTTGAGAATTTGATATATGTATATGTGTTTTGATCGAGCAGCCCATTCCCTACACCTCCTCTCCACCATCCTTTCCTACTGAGTTCACTCACTGTTGCCGGTGTGTGCATAGGTGTAAGGCTATCTAATGGAACACGGGTAGCCTTCACTTCCCTAGAGAAAACTACCTCCCTGCCTTAATGCCTCCTCCATCCACATTAGGATTTGTGCTGGCTTGCTCCTGTGTAGGTCTTGTACAAGCTGTCAGAATTCTTGTTGTGTCTGGAGAAGACTGCTCCACAGCAGTTACCTGCTACCTACACTCTCTTTCCCAATGATCCCCGAGCCTGGAGACGATGGATTTTGACTATGATGTCCCATTTAAGGGACTGCACAGTCTCTTATTCACTGCATACCAATCAGTTACAGGTTTCTGTATTACTGTCAACCACAGAGAAGCTTCTCTGATGAGGTGGAGAGATGTACTAACCTATGGGTATAGATCTAAGTACTTAGGTCTGTTTAGCAGAGTGATAGCAGTACGTTCTCCTCTGGGTCTGTGACATCCTCAGTCGTGGGTTCTTGGCCTACTTAACAGTATCAGGCACAGTTCTGTTTTGTGGATTGGGCTTTAAATCCAATTAGTGGGTGGTTTGTTGCTCCTAAAAGTCTTGTTGCACTGTTGCATCATGGGCGTATCTTGGCAGGCTGGTTGGTATAGATGGAGAGTTTACAGCTGAATGAGACTCTTGATTACTTTCTCCCCGGTCCCTCGCACAGCCTGTGAAAGCTGCCAGTTAGAGATGAAGCTTGATTTTTCTGTGTCCTGTGACTCACATATGTGTTTACCTTATTTTTTAAGACAGGGTCTGTCACTCAGGCTGGAACACGCTTGTCTGGCTAGACTGGCCAGTGAGCTCCAGAGATGCTCCTTTCTCTGCTTCCCAAGCACTGAGGTCGCACGTCTATGCTGCTGTATGCTGCTGTATCTCTTCTTGAACCTCTTCATCCCCCTGCCCCCCTTTCTGAGCAGACCCTCCTCTCTCTATAGCTCTGGCTATCCTGTAGACCAGCTGGCCTCAGATTCACAGACTGTCTCTCAAAGAGCTGGGACTAAAGGCGTGCGCTAGCTACTACATTAGCTATATACCCACTTTCTTCCTGGGCCCTGGGACTTGAACTTGAGTCCTTTTGCTGGTGCTGTATGCACTTTACTGACTGAGCCCTGGTTGACTTTTGTCTCAGCAGATGCTTCACTGGGGTCTTGTCACTGACTGTCTCCTCCTCCTCGGAAGCCAGGAAGCTCAGGGTGTTAGGTCCTTCTGAATCCAAGCAGAGGGGGAGAGGAAGCTCAGGGTGTTAGGTCCTTCTGAGTCCAAGCAGAGGGGGAGAGTCCTGGAATTCTAGAGAGCCGATGACTCTGAGAGAGAAATTTTTAGAAGGTAGTTTTGAGGGGTGAAGACAGCCCAGCACAGGCTAGAGTAAGGACTGGGGGCCTCTTTGAGGCAGTTGTGTGCCCACCTGCCCTTCACTGAAGATTTTCCAGAAGCTTCCATGCTTTAGTGGGCCTGTATCATGCAAACTCTGGAGAACAGTTAGGAAGTTTGGGGCATGGGCTTCCCCCCATGACTTTAACCCTGAGACCGTAACCCAACCCTGAGACCTGGATGGGTCATCTGGGATCATGCACTTGTTAGTCCTTCCTGACAGCAGATGTCACCGGTGTCCGAAATTCTAAATCTTTCTCAGGTTTCCCTGTTCAGAATGACCTTCCTGAGTCTGGCTTCCTTTTTTTGTGATTCCCAGAACCCAGGTCATTAGCCTCCTTGGCCCCTGGACCCCTTTCGTGCAGCTGGCCTCTCATTCATCTGCAGAGTGGAGCTCTGTTCTTTCCAGAGAACAGCTAGAGAGGCACCAGGCCTGGCCGTGGTAGGCCCTCACCCCACTCAGGGCTCCTGGTGGAGAGCTGGCGCACCCAGGCCTTCAAGCAGATGTCTTTGTGTGGATCTGCAACAGAGAGCACAGGTGTGCGTTCATCGTGGGAGGGAATTCTCACTTGAGGCAGGTGCCCTTCCACTCTGCCCTGTGACCGTTAGCTCTGTCTGAGTGGAGAACCCTGAGCACCCCTAAGAGCACAGCTGCCATGCATCTGAGCATGTTGAGCTCAGGTCTTCCTTTACACCTTGCCCCACACAGACCCAACCCCTCCGCTTTGCTATGGGAATTTTACTGTAGGATTTGGGTTGGGGTCTCCATGAGCATTAGTTTTGAGACAATGACTCTAACTCTTCAGGTTAACCCAGGGCAGGCTAATGGAAGGGCTGGGGCCTGAGAGCCTGGGTCCTGCCAGCCAGCATTACATGGGTACATGCTTTTCCATCCGAAAGCCTGCTCTGCTGTGGGAAGGAGGCCTTGTGGGCAGTTTTTAAGAGTAGCATCCCAGCTCCCGCTGCCCATATGTTTGTCCCACTTTACACTGGACTGTGTCCCTAGGCTGCAGCAAGTCACCTCCCCACCCCTCTACCCCGTCTTTGGTTGGACAAGGTGTTGCCTGGGTGGTGGGAGGTGGAGGATTCTGAAATGAAGCATGAAGCACTGTCAGTGTCGCTGTTACACATGCCACACTTACGGGGCTCAGAGTGCCAGGTCTTAAGCTGCAGATGTCCCTTCCCGGTCTACAGAGAACACACGGCTTGACATGGGACCCAGTGACAGCTGTCAGGCTGTCCTCAGAGTCTGACTTTGGCTGGAGTGTAGCATTTGCAGAGATCACGGTTGGCAGCACTTGTTGAATGATGCCAGGAGAGCATGTGACAAATGTCACACAGGGCGCTTCTTCATCTGAACACATGTGTTAGAGGAACCCTGGGATCACACACCTGGGAATGTGCTTGAAAACGCACTGTGCTTTTCTGATTATTGTGTTTTCCTATTTGAAGCCAGTGGAGTCTCTGGATTGAGTTTTGTTTTGCTTATTTTATTCTTTTCTTAATTTTTTTATTGCATTTATTTATCTTATATGTATATATATGTGGAGACATACCATGGAATGGTATGGAGGTCAGGGGTAGTCTGTGGATGTCAGTTATTTCTTTCCACCATGTAGATTACAGGTATTGAACTCAAGTAGGCAGGCTTGGTGGCAAGCCCCTCTATCCCCTGAGGCATCTATCGGCCCAGGTTTTGGTTTTTGAGATAAGATCTCATGTCACCCAGGCTAATCTTGAACTTGCTATGTAGCGAGGGATAACTTTGATCTGTGGCACCACTTCCCCAGTGGTGAGATTATAGGAGTCCACCACTATGCACAGTTCATGTGGTGCTGAGGATGGAATCCAGGGCTTTAGACATGCTCTACATGCTCGGCAAGCATTCTGCCAACTGGGACACATTTCCATTAAGGAAGCCATTTTGATATAGCTCTTTCCTGACGTGGGGGATCTCATTTCGGGTGGAGTTGTGGTTGGGCATGCACCAGGCTGTTCCACAGTCTGATGTGTACTTGGCCTGGGACACCATGGAGTGTACTGAAGGGGAACTGTTGTCCTCTGCCTCAGTGTGGATCTGTCCATCTGCACAGGCCCTGGCGTTCTGTGGCCTGTGCAAAATGGGGTGTGGAACATTTGAATGTCTATTCTGTAGCTTGTCATTAAAAGTAGGATCTGGTAGCTGCCAGGTGCCCTGTGTTTGTGGACTGTACCCCTGGCACATGTTCTACTGTGTTGGGGACAAACCTGCTGTGTCTTTGATGGTTTGATGCTGTTGGTGGGAAAAGAGGCCAGGCAGGCTCTACTCTGGAAGCAGTTATCTTTCCAGAGGACCCACAATCCACTTTGTCAAGATAGATAGTCCTTGCTTGGAGGCTTCTGGGATTCCTCGGCTGCCTGCAGGATGCACCATGGTTCAGGATATTAATGCTGTAATGGCTACAGTCTTGGTATTGTCTGCTCTTCCCTACCTGTCTGTGGCTCTGTCTGGCCTCCACTTGACTGTGTGGGACAGAGGCTTTTCGGAGGAACCCATGGCCTAAGGTCAGCTAAGTAACCCTGTATCTTGCTGGGCTGCCTGGCTGAACCAGAAGCATAGTGGGCTCTGCCCTTGATAACCTCCATCCATCTGGCCAGCCACCTGGTGCCAGGCAGCTGGCCCTGAATCTGTGGGCTGTTCAGTCCCATGCTGTCACATTTCCCTTCTGTCAGGGGCCACCATTTTGGAGTATAGCACCATGCACATGTGGCAGGAAGCCCCAGCTGGAGGCATCTCTCATAGACCTGTCGCTCTGGAACATTTTGGCAAGGCCTGCTGGAAGGCTTGCTCAGCCCGCCACCTTTGCCCTGCCTCCCAGCTCGATCTGGAATTGCTCCTGGTGTGGAGGCTGCCAGGTATAGCAAAGGCAGCCGTCACCTGGGAGCGGAAACATTTAACTTCGGAGGCAGCAACACAATACCACCTCCTCTGTGGAGGCGGCCGAGGTAGAAGATTAGCAATTAATTCTTTATTACGTGCAAACTCCTCTCCAGTTCTGTGGAACCAAACAGTCCTCCCACCGTGAGGAGGGGCGGGACCACTCAGCTCATTCCCCAGCACTCCGCTGCTCATCTGCTCCTGAGCTGATAGGAATTGCTTACGAGTCTTCGTGGAAGACATTCAGACGCACACTTCTCTGTCTTCCCACTTGCTCCGCCGCCTACCCCCTCCTCTGTGCTATGGCTTATTGTGCTTGAGTCTCAGGAGCATCTTGCTGCTTATTGGGATTGCAATTATAGAATGCAGGTATCGGCTGCCTTTTAGGCTAGACAAGTTGTAGCACGTTGATTTTCGTTTTCTTTAAATTATACCTTTTTTTTTTTATTGGCTTATGAGAACATTGGCTCTGAGGAGTCACTGGGTGCTGGTACTACTCTTGCCTTTAGTTTGGACTCTTTATTATTTACTGTAGCTTAGTTGAACTGTCAGAGGCATGCCAGCAGGTGTTGCTTCTCACTTATCTGCAAATTATGAAGCATGATGGTTTGGTTTTTAAGGCAGCATGGGCTATTTACAGGACATTGTTGTAGTCGTAAAAAAAAACATAGACAGTATGACTGACTAGACCCAGCTGTGATATATCCAATAAAACTTTACTTTTGGACTGAGAGTATAGCCTAGTGATACAACACTTGCCTAGAATCCCCCGGTGAGGGGTCTGGGGTGTGGCTCAGTGGTAGAGCATCTGCCTAGAATCCC
>PVIH01025343.1:0-12948 GCA_004025045.1 Sigmodon hispidus
TACAAATAAGACAATTATTCTATATATTTGTTAATGTAATCTATATATTAATACAAAATCAAATATATAATTGCCCTATTTTACATATATTTGTACCTCTGTTTAAAATATTTTACACATTGATACATATAAAGCATATTACATTTTCATAATACAATTGCTACCTCTGTTTATTTATGCTAATCATAAAATTTATTATAATATATACACATATTATTTCATATAACTCTATTTAAGTATTTTACACAATAATATTAAATTAAAATACTGTTATCACTTTATACAATATAAATATCCTAATTAATATTCATAAAATTGTCATACTTAAAGTCATTAGAGAAAAACTATACACTCATTTAAAATTGCCTATTCTTACAATATAAACTTCAGTTTTTTCAATTGACTAAAATTACACATTACCACTACTCAGATTTGTCACATACCAGTCAAGATTCCCCAATTTCCCCAAAACACACTAACATGTTTCAAATAAATGTCTTCAACCACTTCATAAACCTAAAAATTATAACATTTAAAATTTTATTATCTAAAATTCAATCACAAAACACAGCTCTTAACATTACTATTTCTTTCCTAAAATAATATTAAACATTATAAACATCTCACAAAAAATTATCTTATTTAACAAATAGTAGCCATTAAGACAAAAGACTATACTTGCCCCAACTACTGTCAACAAACACACTCTCCAGCCTAAACAAGCAAAATAAAAAATAAAGACTGCCAAAAACTACCTAAACAAAATAAAACAGACTCTCCCAAAATACCCTACTTTAAAAAAAAAAAAAACTTGTCAAACATCCTAAGCCAATAGCCCCTCAAAAATACTCTCACTGTACAAAAAAGCCATAAATAGCTGTCCAATTACTAACTGACGTTGTCCTCTCTCACTTCTTAAAAGTTACTCCCTTATGCTTCCAAACTTCAAATAATATATTTTCCCTCCCAAGTTTTTAATAATATTAAAGACTAAATAGTTAAAGTTATTATCACTTCATATTTCCACAAAAACATTCAAATATTAAATTCTTATTATTCAAAATAAACAGCCTTAAAATAATCCCTATGCATTGCTTCAGACCAATATGCTAAATATTAAAATATATCTCATATTTATTGTTAGTTGTAATATAACCTTACTTATATTAATGCTTTTCCCTCCCCCAGACACAACCTTATAATAATCCCTATAATATATAATCTTATACTTAATTTAAAACTTTCTTAATTAAACAAACAAACCAAAGATATAGTCGGGATTCAGAGTTTACGCCCAAAAGTGCTTATGACATCAAAAAGCCAAACCCTGATGGGATGTAGCCAAAATCATTAAAAACCCAAGACCCAAACTTGCTCACTCTCTTAGTTCCTGCATGCTCTGGGAGGAGGCAGACCATCCCCACACAAAGTTCTATTTTCTCCTAAAAACACTCTTATATTTATAAGTTTCTCTCTCCATCAAAAAATATTAACTCACTATATAATAAATCAAATATGATTAATTATAGCAATATGAGTCAATTAGTCACATGTTGAAATACTTTTATCATGCTCATTGTCTTCCACCTGATCAGTGTCAGCTTAATCCCATCACTGAAATATATTGTTTTGTTTGTTGCTCAGTTAGATTTTCAAGCTGCCTGCGGTCTTTTAGCTGGTAGAGGTGAAAATATAGTTTTGTTTTCTTTATGGACGCTCACCTGACCCAGTGTCACTTACTGAGAACACTCTCATTTTCCCACACACTCTCATTTTAATTTATACCTGTTTTTCCCAATACATGCTATTTCCATTTTATACACATAATCTTTTCTCAGCACCTTTTGATTCTTTCGTTGACAAACATATTTGGCTGAAAACAACTTTGCCCCAGTTTTAAGGAATGAATATATACATGTGAGTCTCAGATAAATACTGTAAGCTTTGAATGGACCTTTGCAGCAACCATGTGATGCTACATAATAATTAGACTCCATCATTAGGTCATGCTGCTAACACACAAACAGATCTAAAGTTGGTAGAACTACATGGTGAGCAGAGACATTTAGCCTCTTCTTCATCCCCATTCTTGCCTGTCTTCCTGTCCTTTGCAGCCTGGAAGTATAAAAATAAATCATCTAGAAACATTTATGTATAATTTTCCTTACAGTTTATTAATTAGCTGAGCTGCAGAAGATTGGAAAGACTAGAAACTACAGAAAATGTCCTCCTGTATTACTGTGTAACATCATTTTCATTGATGAACATTAAACATGATGGCTGATAACAGAATCCTTGACTGAAGAGATATTAAAAAATTTTGTCTTTATAATCCTGTTATACGTTCCACCTCTTTGACCTTACTTCATAGTTCTTTGTGGGTTCATCGACAGACTTAGTTTGGAACATGCCTCTTAATATTTCTAACATTTGGATAAGAAATGTTGCTTCCAGATTTTTTTTGTGCAGGAAAAGCTAGAGCAAACTCCTCCAAATGCACCTGAGTAAAGGAGAAACCACACAATTCTGTAGAAAGATGGGTAGACTCAGCATCAGAAGACGGTCTCAGTCTAACAAATTACCCCACTAACTAACAGAATCACATTACACATGATTTTGGAGGCAGGAAAGTCAAAGATTTGTTGTTTGCTGAGAACCTGCTTAAGGTTCATAGACTTTCATCTTCTGGCTGTGTCATTACATCATGGGAGGAGTGGAGAAGTACTTTGGAATCTCTGCCACAGAAATACTAATTTAATTCTTAAGGAGCCATTCTGTCTGTTAACTTCCCAAAGGCTGTTTATCCAGGTAACACAGTTCTGGAAATTATGTTTTTATATATAAAGTTAAGTAAATGGCATAAATAGTCTATGATGTGAAAAAAGCACTCACTGTATTTTCTTTGTGAGCTCTGTTAGAACTTCCCAGTTTTCCCAGTTAGTGGAAAGTATTTATTGAATGCAACACAAAGCCTTTTATTCTCTCATTCTCTGACTCTACAGTCACTTAAAGATTTTTAGGTATTTGTTATAGCTACACTCTCACTTCTCAATATCAGGTTTTACCTTTGTCCATTCAGGTTAGTGTAACAAATTCCCCTAATGTTAATGTTTGAACTAATAGAAAATGGTTTTTCTTAATTGCAGAGTCCAGGATGTCTTAGATTAAAGTATTTCATGAGGATTGACTTCTTAGCTTGGATTTACATCATCTTGTTTCAGCTTTATATGACATAAGGCCTCAGGATACTCTCTGACATATTCATTAAGGTGACAATAACACCTTTATAGGCTCTTCCTTCATGACATAATCAACCCTCAAATACCTTGCTTCAAAGTACTACCAGACTGAGGATTAGATTTCATACAATGAACTGGGGGCATATACACCCATTTCAAAACAAAAATAAAATTGTAAACCTTAACAGTTGACTCCAGAATAGAGTCCTATTGCTCAGAGGCAAGATTAAATATCTGAAACACGTACTGCAATAGGGAAGGAGTAAGTCTCACTTATACCTGACATCTATCAGGCTTTTATGGGTCAACATTACAACTGTGATGATGGAAAAAGCGTTAACACTGATGCACAAATGCTATTAGTATAATCACATTTGTTAAGGACGTTGGTGACAACTTCCATTTACTGCCAAATGTATTCATGCCAATTGTCCTTTCTGTAATTAAGCAGATCAAAGTTAGCACATAATGAATTAATTTAGAGTTCTAAACTTAATCCATCTTTCCTGAGGCAAATTAATTGATTAAAATTTACCACTTTAATATTGAACTTATGTATTTGTATCTTTTTATTTAGTTTCTTATTTGGTATGCAATCATATATAGCATAGGCTGATCTTGAATTCATTATGTAGCTGAGGATGTCCTTGAATTTGTGATTTTTCTGCTTTTACCTCAAAGTGCAAGGATTATAGATACCACACTCAACACTGATTTTAATATTTATGTAAGAGATGATACTTAGAAGAAAGATAATATTGATTCTCTCTCCTTTGCTATTATTCATAGTGTACCCAAGTAAGTACCCTGTATCTGGGTACCCTGTATAATCAATCATTAGAGCTAAAAGAAAATGCTTCATATTGAAGCAAAGGTAATATTTGTGATAAAAATATGGAGAGAATAAAAGATAAACTGTCTACAAAATTTTACTTCAAGCTCTTAAAAACCTCAGGATTTTCTGTAATTTATATTTTATTATTGAGAAAGAGACAAAAATTCTAGACTAACAGAAGAAAGATTTTCCAAAAAATAATGATAAAAAATAACTTTGAGATGGCAAAACTGTTAAAATGTTTTTAACTGTAAATTTTTATTATTACTTAATGTATAATAAAAATTTAGTGTATAATACAATAATGTCTATACAAACACAATTTTCTACTTGAAGAATAATGAGAATAATAGATAAATTAAATGATTAAAATACATTACATGCTATTTTGACTTTTTACTTACATCTTATATTAATTATTTAAATATAAAACCTCAACTAAATACAGCTTTTAAAAATATTGAATTTTATTATGGCCAGAAACTTGATAAAATATGAGCTATTGCTTTTCATAAGATAACATCATTTTGTTGACAATGATTTATATGAAAATAAATGTTTTTATAATATAAAACAGATAATGTAGAGACAAAGAATAAACACATTTTTTAGCTTTAAATCTTGATATTATCATGTGTTTTGTGAAGATAATTTTTCTTATAACCTGTTGTACTAGAAAAATTAAATGCAATACTGTTAATATTATGATGTATATGCCATATTTGTACTATCATGGCTTACATGTTCCAAAATGAATAGAAGTAGAACAATTAAACATTTGATAATATGCAATATTATGTCATCATTTTCTTATGAATCCATTATTAAATACAGTAGTTTATTATAATTTTCTTATCTCCTTTCTCTATTCCTTGCTTCTTTTCTACTAAGAATGAGCACTTCATGTGCATAGAAATTCATTAAAAACTTTATTTTATAAATGATAATAATAAAAATAAATTTATTGCCCTAGTGGTACTTGCTTCAGAAGTAAATCAATAAATTACATTCTGTACTTGCTGTGATTTCAGGGTTTTCAGTTCAAAGGAAGCATGAAAACTTTGGCTAATTCATTCTCAATAACCTAAATAAGATGCTCCATTGATTCCCATTCACTTTAGAAAAGAATGATTTGCACCAGCTTCTTTATTATTAAGTAAGAATCTCAGATTTGTCCCAGCAGAAGTCCCTAGTCCTTACCAGGCTGGGCCCTATCCAGGGCGAACTGCGTCATCAGACAAGGACTGAGGGCCTTGGAAACACAGTTCCCTGTCCAGAGCAGAGTCAAAGATCGAACAGACCCCTTGCTCAGAGCAGACAGGAGACACACAAGTCACAACTGACTAGGAGCTGACTAATTGTGAACCACTGAAGCCATGGGCAAACGCCAGTTTAAGAATACATATAGCAATATAAAGAACAACATGGTAATACCAGAAGAAACTGATGATTCTACAACTACAAGACCTGAACAGAGCAATGAAGAGGAATCAGAAGGAAACAACAGCAAAAACCACCTTTATGAAGATCATTGAAGACCTCAAAGAGGATATAAAAAAATTCCCTTAATGAAATAGAAGAAAATACAAACAAGAAATTGGAAAAGATGAAGAAATCCTGGAAGGAAAACCAAAAAATGGAAGAAACATTCCAGTAACTAAAAACTGAAATAAAAGCAATTTAAAAAAGGCATAAAATGAGGCAAAGGTGGAAATAGAAATACTGAAGAAAAGAGCTGGAACTACAGACACAAGCATAACCAACAGAATCCAAGAGATGGAAGAGAGAATCTCTGGAGTGGAAGACTCAAAGGCAGAAATAGATACATCAGTCAAAAATAAACACTGAAACCAAAAAAGCCATAACACAAAATGTTCAGGAAATTTGGGACACCATGAAAAGACCTAACGAGAATAATAATGGAACTGTATCGATAGTTGCCTAAGCTACATTCTACAGAAGCAATCTTTGTGTTGACAAGTGTTCCATAATGCTTATTGATGGATTTAATTGGACAATATACATGTAAGGAACAGAGAACACTCAAACTGACAACAGAAGAAAACCTATATCACAATGTGGTTGTAAGTAAAGTTTCAATTGGTTGTATGAACACATTGAAGTTAAAAGAACTTTCAGAATTGTCCTGAGCTGAGAGAAGAAAGCTAGAATTTGATCTCTGTAGCGACAGTAGCAGATTACAGGCCACCAAACATTCTGCAAGACAGCCGAATTCAAACAAGAATGGCCAATGCACTTTGGAGACAATGACATACAATATGAATCATCTGCTGTTAATATCTACATGAAACTGAGGATGGATGCATTTACACTAATAAAGAAAACAGCTTAGTATTTACTACAGTTTGAAAAAGAAATCATGTAACATTGCTCATAAAAGGTTGCAATTTATTAAAGGTGGAAAAGAGTTTTAAAATAATAATAATATATTTGTTCATTTACATTGCAAGATGTTGACTGTAAGTTCTATGAATGGATGGATATATCTGATCCAAAGGTGAAAGTTACATCCTAGTAAATATATATAAGCTGATATTTTTTGAATTAGATATATTTTCTTTATGTTCAGAACCATGTTAGACTTCTTCATTTCTCCTTTCTCTAAGATATAATTTTCTATGACTGCTCCCACTTTCTCCATCTTTATATAACTTGTTGTATAATGAGTAGTGACTTTCCTAATCATGAATCATTAAGAACAGGCATTGCATTACCTGAATTCCAGAGGTCTGTGGAGTATTCAGGATTTGAATCTTGCAACGCCTTAAATCTTGTCACATGCTATGTGACATAAATTTGTGCCTTTGGATGCACATATTTGTTGCATTGTGTTCAGTATAATATTTTCAATTGTTTTTACATTAATTTTATTGCAATCTCTAAAGTGGAATGTTTTTATTATATAGCAGATATTGATTGGGTCTCAAAAACAAGTTCTTAATGTCTTAGAATTATGTGATTGGCTGTAACCAGTCAATCATTCTAGTTTTTCCCATCCCTTTGAACACTATTATAAACAAAAATTTAAAGTATTAAAAATGTTAAAAAATATGACATATATGCTTTGAAGATTGGTGAAATAGCAAACTCAGAGAGAGAAATACTACATTTTTTTCAGACACTAGCTCCATGTCTTCATCCCTAGATCACCTCTCTGTTTGTGCTGATTTTTGCATAAATATTAAAATATTTCACAAAATGTTCATTATAATATGAATATAGACATATTATAAATGTTTATCTTTTCAGAAAGAATATTTTTGGGTGAAGAAAATCCTTTCTAATTATCTTTCTATGCTATTTTTATCTATCTTCAAGTATCATAGTCAGTCTTGATCTTAGGTCAGAATCTTACAGATGCTTATCTTGTTTTCTGAAATTAGGAAAGAAAATAGAAATAAAAGTGGCTTCTGGGTTAAAATTTTTCTGAAGAAATATTAACAGATAAAATGTAAATAGACAAAAAAGTAAAAGCAGACAAATAATATTGTGTTCAATTACACACAGGAGTCCAAATAGATCAAAACAAAAAATTATAGAATATAATGAAAAAGAATATGTATAGTATAAATGTAGACACAAAAAGTTCATGTATATATATATATAAGTATTTATATAGTTGTGTTTATGTATATATCTTTCCCATCATATATATATACCATATAAAAATAAGCAAGAAATGTACTCCCTTCAAATATGAGGTATCTGAACATTACAGTCTTTGCAGTGTGGTTCTAAAACACCTCCTAATTAAGTTTAAGGGGAGAAAGTAAAAGGGAATATTTTAGTTCTTGAGAGTCTTTGGCACACCATGTTCCCTTTTTCATCTTTGTTATCTGTAGCTGTTCTCTTTGACTGTATTTGTATAATGTGAAAATTTTGACCATAGAGACTAATGTAAATACTTTCATGATCTCTTTAACCGACCAAATGCAAGGTTCTCATTACAGTCTTTTAATATAATTGTGCTCCTTTTTCTGAATTTTCAATAAATGTGGCTTTTACAGGATGGAAATCATTTTATGCTCAATGCAAAGCAAAATATATTTAATGCTTATAGAAGTCAAAAGGACCACTGAAAATAGATCTCAATTTGATTTTACAGCATCTATTTCTCTTTGTGAGGCAAGGAAGGCACAGTGGGAGAGAAACAGGTGCTTGAAGGGTGCTCTTACAAGAGACTATTAGCCTCAGGAAGTGAAAAGTGTTGAGAAATATTTTCTTTTTCCTGATTTACACTCAGTGCAACTTTCTCTCCACTTAGCTTGTCAAATGCTTATATCTGCCCACATCCTTCCTCTCTTTCCGATCTGTTACCACTGAGTGCTGCCAGCAAAACGCTGCATGCTGTACTTTTGAATTTTAAAGGAAATTAAGGCTTTTTTTTTTCAGCTGCTGTGGTGCTTTTCTCTGATGCTTTATAATGTTTGTATTTAGAGCAAGGATAACTTTTCTCCACATCACTAGTTTTGAGTAACATATATTTTAATATATTATTTTTTGTCGAATGAGGAAATGTCTGCTTCAAATAATCCCTGGCATTGAAGATATGAACAGAACCTTACTGAAATTCTTGGTGCAAAGAATAATATGTAAAAAAAAAGGAAGAATTGAGGAATGCCTATTTAGCAAGTATTTTAAACTAATAATTAAAATGTTGTATCATAAGGAGAGTTCATCTTGTGTCCACATGTCAAATTCTTGTGAAAACATAATTATATATCACTCAAGCATATTTAAAATATAAAAATCTGAACTCTCAAACAATCTGTCATAAACAAATTCCCATAAATAAATCAAACATAAATCAAAATATGTACTTTAACAAATATTAATTTGGTGGTTTCAAAAAAAAAACAAAAGATAATGTGCAACACATGTAATTTGATTAGCAAATATTTACTTGTGGCTGAACTTTTCAAAGATTTGAAAAGAATGACCTGGTTTGGAACTGTTATGCTTTTAGCATAGTTCTTCAAAACACATTTTATTTTGTAAAATTTTCTCTTTGGACTGATAATTCATTTTAGAAATGTATCATTGAAAATCAAAGAGAATTCAAGAATAAGATTTGTGCCTATTTGCTATATATATTATGAATAGCATATGATCTTTCATATTATTTACAAAACTGAAGGGTCATATACATAGAACATTTGACATAAGGGTCAGTTATTGGGACTAGGTTCTCTGACAGAAGTGTTCCTCTCTCTCTGTATGATTTACAGGAAGAAAATTTTATATCTAAACACAATAGATTTATAGGTACTTTTATGTTTCATTTAATCTTAGGTGTAATGGAGTATACTTGCATTACATTGACTTTGCTAGTTTTAATAATTTTTTCACTATTATTGGTGATTGTTCATACCATTACTATTTACTTCTCTCCTATGAACAAGAATATTTTTGTTACAAAGATCATGTTAATCTTCTTTCTCAATACCTACAACTTAAGAATCACTGGATTAGCTGTAAAGAACCTGGGTATAAAATAAGGGTGTCACAATAACCTGAGCCTTAATCTTTCAAGTGTTCAGGGTTTTTTTCTTTTTTTATCAATGAAACAAAAAGTTTCCAAGTTTTCCCAATATATATAAAGCAAGTGTTTGAGGTTTCATGGGTCCAGATTATTCTATTTACTGATATCAATACACATAAATGGAGTTCACAGAGACTATCTTGCCTTTTCTTTTTTTCTTTTCTTTTCTCTCTTTTGTTTTTCTCAATGTCCAGAAAGCCCATTGGCCCTTTTTAACCTTCCAGTAATTTTAAACTTACAAAATTAAAAGTAATCACCCAGCAGACAAATTTATTCTACATTGTTAACTGCTTCTTGAGTCACTTTGGCTTTGTAAAATGTTTTATTTGGATAATTAAATTCATAATGATAATCAAAATGCACTGCTCTTTGCTATTGGAAATGTGCTTCTCATAGCAATAGAATCTCTAAATTGTTTTTGTCTACTTAATCAATGTAATAATCACAATTTATTGTTTTGCTTACAACACTATTCTTTTTCTTACAAACATAAACGTTTTGAATTAGTTTTTAAAAATTATAGGTGAGTTATATTATTTTAAAAACCTTAAAAGTTACCTCATTTTTCTTTTGATATAATTACATCATTATCCCTTCTCTTTCTTCCCTAATCTTTCTTATATACTTCCCCATGCTCCTTTTTCACTTCATAGCTTTATTTCCATCATTATTTGTTGGAATTATATGTTCCATCATAATTCACTCCATCATTAATTGTTACTACATACATGTATGAATATGTACATACATGTATATTTTTAAATACAGAAATAGAATCTGCTCTGTCTGTATGTTGCTTATATTGTTTGTTTTCAGAGTTGATCGTTTGCTGTTGGATAATCAAATGGTGTGTGCTTCCCTGGGAAACCCTGCTTCCCCTGCAGTCAGCTTGATGATACATGTGGTCCTTTGTGAATGGTTGAGGCCTTCTGGGCCTTCTCTCTTCTCCATCAGAACTGTCATTCTTGCTTAGCTCATGGTTGGGCAGATCTTGGCAAGATCTGTAGTTGTGGTTTCTGGCATTCCTATGAGATACAAAATTCACAACAAATTTCCTGATTCTTTGGCTCTTAATATCTTTTTGCCTTTTATTCCTCAATGTCCCCATAGCTTTTTTTAAATGTAGGAGTTGTATTATAGATGTATCTGTTGGGACTAGGCTCAGGTGGATTATGTCTTTTTAAATTATAAAAAATTAAAATCTTAATTGGGTCAATATTTTTATATTATTTCTTACATTTCTTCCCTGTTCCCAAACCCTCCCATATACTCTTCCTTGCTCTCTTTTGAATTCATTATTTTTCATGAATTGTTTTTACATGATATATGTATAAGTATGTATATATATTCCTAAATATAACCTACACATCCTGTATTGTATTATGTGGATGTGTGTTTTTGGGACTGACAATTGATTTGGATAACCAGAGATGTAATCTTTTTTGAGAAAGATTTTCTTCCACTCTCTCTCTGTATTGATTCAGTTGTCTGTAGTTCTTAGCCCACCTTGATATAGACAGAAAAGATTCTGACTAAAGATATTTCTTTCCAGATTTTTAAGATATTTGAGTATAAGTGACACAAACAAACATACCTACAAGAGAAGACTAAACAATCAAAATAGTCCAGACTTAAAATGAGAATTGAAAAGTAAGAACTCTTATACAGATATCACTACTGTATATACTATAGTGTTTTATATTAAATAGATATAGTCAGAAATTTGTAAAACAAGAGCAGAATAAATCTAGTACAAAAGTACAATGAATATGATTAATGATAGACCAGATAGAAACTGCAGAATAAAAGATTAGTAACTCTATGACATAAAACCATCCAAAATGAAAGCTAAACTGAAAAAAGAAAAAATAAGAAAACTATGAAGTGTAAAACAATTATATATATATATATATATATATATATATATATACATATATATATCCAGGAATATAATTAGAATATTCAAAGGGGAATAGAGAAATTGACAGGTAGATATTAAGCATAATCATTGCTTGAAAAGGAGACACCGTGATTCAATGTATTAGAATTTCCTTTTTTAAATATATTTTTTATTTAAAAGTTCTTTTGTGCACACCCACCACTGCTTCCCCTCCTTCCCCTCCTCCTAGTCCTCCCTCAGACTCCCCCAGAGCTCTAGCCAGCCATCAGTGTGAGAATTTTCCTCATAGTCCCTATCCTCTTGCTCATATAGAGTCTCCTCCCCTGCTATCCACTGGACCAGAGACTCAGCCCAGTGCTCAGCCATGTATCCCTTCCTCTACCTCTATTCATTGTTGTTCTGTGATGGCACTTAGGGTGGTTATTCATTTGATTATGCGGGATTCCTGATTAGGCACCACCTTTACTATTGGTTGGAGACCTAGCCAGGGATATCCTGTGAGTGCTTGGATGTTTCCCTAGCACCGGGTCTCTTTCCAACACTACATTGGCTTCCTCTGTTAAGAGCTTCATCTCTCTTTTTTTTTCTCTTCTTCCTTGTTGTTCCTCTCACTCAATCATCTCCTTTTCTGGTGAGTTGTTTCTACCTCTTCTTGGTTGCAACCCCTTTTAGTGGCGTCATTTTCTTAGACCAGCTGTTTACTAGAGACAAGCAGAGGCGTGCCTTTGTTAAGTGAGACTTCCCTGAATCAGCCTTAGGGGCAAAACACCTGTGAGTCTTTTCTTTTTTTTTTTTTTCTTTATTTTGTATTTATCAAAAGAAAAAAAACCACAGTAAAAAGAATTTAAAATGTGGAAGAGTTAACAATAACTATACAGATGATAAGAATCATATTTATGGCTTATCAATGGTGGAAATACAAATAAGATTGCTACACATATATTTTCTTTGTGTTCATCTTTCCCTCTGAATTTTTTTTTCCATCCCTGTATATCCTTATTCAAGGTCTTTTTCTACTCCCAACACATTTGGTCATTTTTCTTCTCTGCAACTCCCCATCCCCTCCTTGGGCAGGGAGCAGACAGTCCTATGGTCCCACTGACCCAATAATGCTTAGATCAGTCTCCACTTCTGGCCAAATCCAGTTCTTTCCCCCCTCCCTCAAGAGTGATTCAGGTATTCCTATAGTTAGACTGGGGTTTGAAGGGTCAGTTCAGGGTGTTTCTGATCCCAAGCTGTTCGGTGGTTGTGGTTTGCCGCTTGGGCATGTTTGGCTTTTTTTCTTGTTTGTTTGTTTAGAGACCACTTGTGAGTGAGTACATCCCCTTCTTATCTCTCTGAGTTTGTGAGACTTCGCTCAGGAGGATATTCTCCAAATCCATCCATTTGCCTGTGAATTTTAGGATATCAT
>PVIH01025344.1:0-20849 GCA_004025045.1 Sigmodon hispidus
GAGAATGATATACAAAATATGTATCAATTATTTATGTTTTGTAGTTACTTAAAAATAGAGGGGGAAATTAAACTTTGTCCAGCTAAATAATAACAAAAGAGCTAAGTGAAAATTAGAAAAATATAAAATCTAAGATAGTATAACAAAGTAAAATTTAAAAAGCATGCATATTTATAATTTTTGTATTTAAGTATGTAGTGTAGCATTTGCTGCAATTGTTTATGAAAGTACAAATTAAAATCAGTAACAAAGTAAATGATGGGTAAATGACAGGATTTTTCTCACTGCAGTTTTACTAGATGTAAAATATATTCATAAACTAACTAACATCAAATAAGGAATCATTTAAAATAGAATTTGAAGAATTTTACTGGTGATATATTTATATAGCAGGGCTTTGAGGGGGAGGTCTGGTGTGTGCTGTAGGATTTCTGAGTTTTGTGATCTAAAATTCATGTCATATTTTTTGAATGCTTTTCCAAACTGCAAAATACTTCAGTAGAAAAAGTAGACACCGTGTACATTTTATTTTATATTTGGGAATAGGTAAAACAGCAGATATTTTGGAAGAATGCTAGCTGTTATTTTAGTGCTTGCTTTAAACCCCAAGCAGTTGCTTTGTCCCTTAGTCAGATACTTGTCTGGGAGTGTTATTTTGTGCATGAACATTATGGACTTTTTAAGTTATATTGATGATATATTAATCTCTAAAAATTGCCTGGTTAAATTCTACTGATATTATGGCCAAAATATTTGAAGGAAATGCATTTAAAACTCTTACTTTTAATTAAATTGAAGCAGACTTTGAAAAAGCTCATTCATGAATAAAATATGCAATTGTGCATTTTCCAGAAAGAATAAATTCTCAGTATATTTTTAAAATTTTTATAAAAATGTTTGTTTATTGTTTTTTGGCATTTTAAAGTCAGAAAAAAACGGGTATCATATGCTGTTGTTATTGATATTGTTTCTGTGGAGAAAGGGAAATGTTGTTAGCAGATGAAGTTTTCTTCTTAAAATTTTAGCTTGAAATTGAAAATGTACATTGTGCACAATTAATTTTTCTTATTAAGACTCATTTTGAGTTGCATAAAGTTTGTAAATTAATGTATTTGAAGAAAAAGTGTTTTATTAAATCAAGAGATGTAGAACATTGTTGCAGCTACAGGATGGTCTTTCTCTTGATTCCCAGATATCTAAAAAATGTATTTTAAATTAAAATAGTGTTTAGTAAAGATTCTATGAATCATAAAGATTTAGAAAATGCCAAGAAAATTATAAAGGTTAAAGGGAAAATTAATTGAACCTAAATGTACCCTTGCAATAGTGAATAGTTGACAGTGTGACATCTCTGGAGATTAACAAAAAGTACTCTGCTAGGGATAATGTTCTGGGAAACTGAGAATGTTTTTATGACAAAAGAAAGAGTCAAGATAGCGTAAATGTAGTTGTTGGTTAAAATTTTTTAAGTTAGTTTCGGATTGTGAGGGTTGAAAGTAGGTGCAACAGTTTGGCTTCAGGACGAGGCAAGGAACAGGGATTGCCAGTCCTGGATCCACTACAGGGTTAACAGCAGGGCCGCCCGCTGCACTCTGGGAGTTGTAGTCCACAGGCATTGTGGGAGTTGTCGTAAAAAATCCGCTCTTTTTTGCTGTCATGGCCGCCTCCGAGAGGGCTATAAGAGGTTGTCTGCCTTTTTGAGGGTCTTGGGGGACTATCTGGACCGTTAGAATGCCACCGGCAGCCCTCTGGGGTGGCCAAGGATCTGGCAATCTTTTACCCGGCGTTAACAAGCTGTCTGAGAGGGTTCATGCTGGGCTTGCAGTGTTTCTATGAGCCAGGAGGCCTCTGGGATGTCTGAACTGCTTGAGGGGTCGCAGGCGGCCACATCAGTGTGCTCTGGTGGCCTTCTGCCTTTGAATTGTCCCTGTGGTCTGTGCCTGGGTGCATGGGTGTGCTTTCTACTGTTACGGTTTTGTTCTGCTTGGTCTTCTTGTCTTACACAGCACATTCTGTAATCGTGGTTGCTCAGAAGCCAGGCATCCCTGTGCTTTTTTTCCCTGGGGGTAGTGGAACTTAGAGTCAAAAGTTTTTGGCAAGTGTGTATATGTAGGTGCTGTCTGTCGAGTTGGTTGTGTAAGATATTTCATGAGTTATCAGCGTGGGCGTGAACATGTATTTGGCCTTTGCTTGTACAGAACTTTGTACTTGTTTGCAAAATTTGCTTGTCAAACACTTGCAGCTTGTGAAATTCTCTTCTGTTAGCTTGTGTATGTTCCAAAAAAAAAAAATGTTTGTGGAAAGGTATATGTACAAAGCTGAACTGAAAGCAGATGCCAGGATCATAAGTACCTTTACCTTTAGGGAGCGAGCCTCGTTAGCTTCCTTGGTGCTGGAAAATTATTTGGATTCTTTTGGGGAAGCCAGGGTTGCTATTACCTGTGTTACATTTGACTCACAGTGTTCTTCTGCATGTTGAGACTTTGGCAGTCCTGTGACAGGACAGACAGAGAAAGTGAAAAAATATGCTGCATTTGTGATTGGTATTTTGTAACAAGCAAAAACAGTTCCCTTTGCTTTCTGTGCTAAATCACATTCATTCATATATTGTTTAAGAAGGTTTTGATGTGTGGTAAGTAAGATTTTCCTAACTCTTCGCATCTTTGCATTTACTTTGTACTTGACCACTTAAATGTAGTAGAAAAGAGAAAGAACTGGCTAGAATTGTATGTGCAGTTGTGTTTAAAGCAGTTTCAGTTTGATACCATGAACTCCTGTTACTTGTTACCTTGCTAATCAGCCAGAATCTACCCTCCCACCCCCAGCCTTTGTCTTTACCCCGACAGTTGAGTAAAGATTTAGAAATCTCCTTTAAAATAATCTCTACTGTCCAGTTTTCTTACTGTGTGGCAGAATGCACTGATGCTAGAACCTGACTCTGTCTAGGTTGGCCAAATGTCCAGAGCCAGTGGGTTTGCAGAGCCATTCCATACTGTCACCAGTACAGTGTTAATTTCCTTTAAAGAAAGTTACATTTGCCTCTGACTTGTTAAATAGTGCATTAGGACGTGTTTGTTCTAAAGGTGCTTTGGGGAGGGGCAAGGTGCTGACTTCAGTAAGGCTAGGGCTGAACTCAGTCTTTGTGTTAGCACAGAGCATTCCTGCATATTATATAAGTAGATAATATTTCCCTCTAAAACAGATTTCTATACATCAGAACCCAGCATTTAATCCCTATAGCCTCTGTCAGTCACTGTGCCTTCCACTGTTTGCATTCCAGTTCTGTAACTGCTTTGAAGTGTTTACTGTGCTATACAGTAGCAGTGGTAGTTGTTTAAGAAAAGAAAATATGGTAAGACTTTCTTATATTTTCTGTTTATTTATATAGAAATACACACATATGTGATAGATGTGGCAAAAACTGTCATTTGGAATTTAAGTTTTACATAACTACACTGAAATTCCTTTAAGTATGAAGTACTACCAAAGGTTAATTTACTTAGTTACATTTTTACGCATGCGCTTGTGTGTGTGTGTGTGTGTGTGTGTGTGTGTGTGTGTGTATTTATGTATGTGTTTTTAGAGAAGAGTGAGGGCAGTTCGTGGAACTTAGTTTTCTCCTTCCATCCCTGGGTTCAAACTCAGGTTATCAGGCTTGGTAGCAAACATTTTCACCCAGTGAGCTATCAGTGCCCCCAAAGGATAAGTTTCTTAGAAATGTAAGCTTTAGAAAATTCTAGTGTTTTTCAAAAAAGAAATATAGAATCTGGAGAGATGGCTTAGTAGCTAAGAACACTTGGCACTTTTCCAGAAAACCTAAGTACTTGGGTTTGGTTCTAAGCACCTACAATGTGAAACTTTTAATTCCAGCTCCAGGGGATCTGATGCTTCTGGCTTCCATGCGCACAGTACTCATATGATATGGGCATATGCACGTTCACATACATACATTCTTGTACTTTTAAAAAAGAAATTCAAACGTTAGAAGATGTCAAAAATTTGTTTTTCTATTTTTCACTGCCACCAAAATGTAGATCTGGGTAAGAATATCTGTAAGACCCTTTGTAATATCTTGTTTTCCTGAATACAATGGTTCCCATTAATGAGAATAAACAGTTTATTAGTGTATCTCTATAAATGTAAACATTTTTTATGTGCATGTGTGTATGCATATTCAAATGTGTGTGGAAGCCAGAAATTGATGTAAAATGTATTTCTCCATCACTTTCTACCTTACATTTTTAGGTAGGACCCCTGACATGAACGCCAGAACTTCCTGATCTGGACAGTCTAGGTAGTCAGCTTCCTTTACACCCTCTCTCTGTCCCTAGAGTACTGCACTTACAGGCAGGTTGCCTCATGGATCCTGGGGAATCTAAACTTTGGTCCTCAGCTTGTGTGGCAAGCACTGAACCATCTCCCCAGCCTATCTGTGCATATTTGTGAGTGTCAAAACTGCATAACAGGATCGTGTGTCACCATTTAGAATTTGATCTTTGGTTTTCTTTTATATTTTTTGAAAAATAATTGGTCATTGCCATTTGTATATTTACATCTGGATTTCTTAAGTTTTTTGGCTTAAAAAATCTCAATACTCTTGTAAATTTGTGTGTGTGGGAGGGAGTGGGCTTATATATGCCATCCATAGCACACATTAGGAAGTCAGAGGACAATCTTGAGGAGTCAGTTCTTTTGTTCCACTTTAATGTAGCTCCCACAGTTTGAGCTCAGGTCATCAGGCTTGTATAGCAAGCATTATACCCAGTGAGCCATTTTACTGACCCCAGAATGCAATAATCTGAAAGTGGAGTACATTGGGGCTGGAGGAATGGCTCAGGGGTTAGGACTGTTCACTGACTGTTCTTCTGGAGGTCCTGAGTTCAATTCCCAGCAACCACATGGTGGCTCACAACCATCTATGATGACATCTGATACCCTCTTCTGTATACTGTATACATAATAAATAAACCTTTAAAAAAAATTGAGTACATCATCAGCCCCCTTCCTCTGGAGGATAGTAAGGTTACTGAGAGAAAGGGATGCAGAGCTGTCCAATGTTGCCTGTGAGCTGCATGCAGCCTTGGATAGGGTAGCTATAAATGTGGCCCAACACAAAACTGTAGAACTTGCCCAGTAGTGAGGCACATCTTTAATCCCAGCACTCGGGAGGCAGGAGTAGGTGCATCTCTGCGAGTTTGAGGCCTACCTGGTCTACAGAGCAAGTTCCAGGACAGCCAGGACTACGTGAGAAAACAAAAACAAAAGCAAACCCAAAGAACAAACAGAAAAACCTGTAGACTTACTTAAAAGGTTATGAGATTTTTTTAGGGGGGAGGGCATAACTCAATTGTGCAGTTCTTGAGTGTGAACTTTGTAGCTGACTGCCCTGAATCACTTCAGCATCAAAATTTTGGTCAAGCCTAAAGGTATTTAAATGTTTCCATGCTTTCTCTGATACATTTTATTAGTTGATTCTACCATTGTATTTTCCAGGACAGAATTCATTAGTTTTAGTCTGCTGGACATTATTATCGTTGTTATTATTTATTGGGTTTTTTTTTTGAGACAGGGTTTTTTTTTTGTTTTTTTGTTTTTTTTTTCTGTGTAGCCCTGGCTGTGCTGAAACTCTCCGTAGATCAGGCTGGGCTTGAACTCAAGATATCTGCCTACCCCTGCCTGCCAGTGCAGGTATTAAAGGTGTGCACCACCACTCTAGCTAAGGCTTTATTTTTAAAAGGCAAAGCATTATATAATTTTCATGGGCAGGACAGAGCAAACCAACAGTTATTTTCAAAATACTGACTACAGATAAAAGCTACTAATTGGAGTTCCCATTGGTAAGAAAGTGAGGTGATATATATATAAGTTCTACCACTTAAAGGTTTTATATCTTACAGCTTCAAAAACCCTAAAAGGTCATTTTGCTTTGTTTCTCCCTAATTGATTTTTCCATTCGACTTTCTCTCTTAGTGTACTTGTGTGGTTCCAAAATTTAAGTGAGAATTGAGTGTCCCACATTGTGATCCAGCTTTCTGGAAGCTGAGGCAAGATGATTGTCACAAGTTTGAATTCAGCTTGTGTTACAGAGTGCATCATTGTCATAAAACAACATTATTTTAAATGATATTTTATTTTGGATTTTTTTCCTTCAAAATCATGTGTGTTAGCTGCTTAAAAATATTCAGTGTAGGAACATGACATTAATAAGGAATATTGTCATCTTATATTTTTATACTTAAAAGGCTTTAAGTATTTTATTCTAGGGGAAAAAAAGGTGAGTCAGTGACTTTATGTCATACTAGAATTTGGTCTATAAAAAGAAAAGAAAGGACAAAAATTCAGGATAGAAAGTTATAGTTTCCACTCCTGTGATGCAGACTTAGCACTGTGAAGGCATTTGTATGTCTTGCTGGGCAAAGGACTTGCTGAACAAGCAGGAAGGCCTGAGTTCAGATATCTAGCACATAAAGCTGGCCCTTACAGCCAGTCTATCAGGAATAGTAAACTCCAGGTTTATTGAAAGATCCTTACCGTGTCCACAAAATAAGGTAGAAAGTGCTGACAGAAGCCTCGCCTTTGTACACATGGGCTCACAGGGGCAGGTGCACCTACACACAGATGCACACACATGTGCCATATACACACACATACAGATTATCTTTTCAGACTTATTGCTTGATACTTATGAAATAAGTACATTGTGGAAATTTATCGGGATGACTTTAGTCATCAAGATGGTTGGGTTTAGTGAAGGGCACTTGCCGTACCTGATGATCTGATTTCACTTCCTGGAATCCAGAGTGTGAAAGGATAGACCTGACTCGAAGTTTGTCCTCTGACCTCCACATATGTGCTAAGACACTCGTACATGCTGATAAAAAAACAAAATAAGTAAATGCTTAAATTCTTGAGTGGGCCCTGATCCATGGCCACTGCTTTTACGGAGGACGTGAGTCCCGTTCTTAGCACCCACATAGGGTTGCTGAGAACCACCTGTAATTCCTTTGCCTTCTATGAGCACCCACACTTGTGAACACACAAGTTAAAATCTCAAATTCACACTGGGATAAAGTGGCGCTGTATGCTTTGCTGAGCTGACAGTATTTGTAAACTTCTTTCATAGGTTAGTGGAACCCCCTAAGTCTGTATTTCTCCATTTGAAATTGTTTCCAGGGAGTTTTGGTTGAGTTTTTGATGCGGAAGCCATATATTTTTCAATAAAATTGTATTAAGAGTGAGCCAGTTTGTTTCTATGTGTTTCATTACTGCCCAAAGGTACAATATGTGCAGTGTATAATGGAAAGGGCCTATTGAACAAAAGGGTTAAAATGAAAACAGTGATTTTTTTAAACTATTCTGTACCATTTGCTAGACTTATTTTCTGGGGGGCTGGAGAGATAGAAGGTTAAAACACTCCTTTCCAAACACCAGAGTTTGGTTCCTAGCACTCACAATGGGCAGTTCATAAGCACAACTGCTGCAGTTGCAAGGCTCCAGATGTTCTCCTGTGACCTCTGCAGACACACAAACACACAATTAAATATTTGTTCAAGACTGAATTGCTTCCTGATAAATTTTCTATTTTGTTATCCTACAATGAACTTAATTTTAAAATATTTATGTAATGACTTATTCCAAAGCAAGAACCTATATAGCTCATATTATTATTTATTTCATACTAATTTAAAACTGTTACTATAGTGTGTGTGTGACATGTGAGTGAATGCAGGTACCTGTGTGCTAAGGTGTGCATGTGGAATTCAAAGTACAATTTTCAGGAACCAGTTCTCCAGTATGTTAAGCTCTCCAGGATAGCTGGCCTGCAGGCTTCTAACCCTGCAGATTCTGGGGGAATATTTTATATTTTATAACATAACAATATGAGATTATATATTATCTCTAAATTTGACAAATAACTAGTATTTGCAAGAGCCAAAGAATGCCACGATCCTAAAAATAACAAAATAAAGGTCCAATAGGGACTGTCCAAGATTATAAACAGTCTGTTTTTAGAAGAGGAAGTCTAATGAGCTAAGAACAATAAAAATATGTGTTCACACTCATTAGTAACCATAGGAACTGAAATTAAACTGACAGTATTCTTTATACCCAGTAGACTAAAAAATTAGAAAGATGAATGATGGAAAGTCCAGGGATTATGAGTAAAGTGGTAAAGCCATTCTGAAGACAGCTTGGCAGGATATAATTCAACGAATATACATATTGCTTCTAGGGGTAAATACATAAAAAAAATGCAGCCTGATGATGGAGGCATACACCAATAATCACAACACTTGAGAGGCAAAGACAGGAAGATCTCTGAGTTTGAGGCAAACCTGGTCTACAGAGTTCCAGAACAGCCAGGGCTACACAGTGAAACCCTATCTCTACAAAAACAACAAAGTAGGGGGGAGCAAATATAATGATAATCATCACAGTGTTGATAGCAGAGGCTTAAATCCAACATGACATCCATCACTGGCATTTTGTAGTGGATGTGTAGGTAGTATCATACATCTGGTAGATGCAAAAGAGGACCCCATATATTCACAATATGTGGTCTTTTAGAAATACTGGGACTAGAAGGATGGCTCAGTGGTTAGGAGCACTGACTACTCTTCCAGAAAACCTGGGTTTGGTTCCCAGCACCCACATGTCAGCCCATAATTGCCTACTGCCTGCAACTCCACAGATTCAACACTTTCTTCTAGCTTCTGCAGATTCTTGTACATGTGTATGTAAATAAGGTAAATATTTCTAAATATAGCATTTAGCAGAAATAATAAACAGTGGAACCTATTGTTTAATACTATCAGTGTAAATTTTAAATGTGCATAAAGTGTTGGGTAAAAGAATGCTCCAGTAGATAGATCAGACACATTGGAACAAGTACACCAAGGCCCATGGACAGCTAATGAAGGAAAAGCATGGCCAAAGATGCTCATTCTATTCGATGTAAAAATTGCTGTGACCTTTACTGAGGGTTGTATCAAGTCCCTTCAAAATGCTTAAGTTCTCACAAGAAACCAAAACCACTAAAATGGCACCAGTAAAAATATAAAATTCCTGAGATCAAATAGCAGAAATTATACCCATGACTTGTGTGGAGAAACTGCAAGCTTGCTAAGAGGAATGAGAATGAGTCCATAATAATAGACACTTGGTGCTCATAGAGGGTAGAACTCCACCCTGTGTGGACTGCAGATTTCCTGACATGAATCTATAAAAGCCCATGAACAGTCCCAATCAAAATGCCTCAAGCTCTAAATATTTTCATGAAATAAAATAGCTGATTCTAAAATATGTGTTGAAATTCAAAAGCCCCTCTAGAGTAACCAGGATGAGGGTGACAAGTTGAAGGGATTAATGTTACCTGGTGTCAAGGCTCCTTTGAAACTGAAGTAATTGAGGCACTGTGGTTCTTACAAGATGGTGGATCTATAAATCAATGGGTCACTACAAAATGGAGGTAGACACAACACCAAGAGATTTTCAACAAGCAAGTCAGGGGAAGATTTTTTTTTTTTTTAAACAAATGCTGCTGCTAAAAGAGACTGGTCTAACATGAAGAAAAAGATCCCTGTCCTATGCCTCATAGTGTATTCACAGGTTAACTTGAAAATGGTCATACACCTAAATTGTAAGAGCTAAAAAAAAAAAATTAAATTTGTGAACTTAAGTAATGCAAAGTTTTCTTCAATAAGACATAGAAAGTAGGAACTATAGCAGAAAATAAATTAGACTTCATTAAAGTTAAAATCAAAATTGGGGCTGGAGAGGTTGTAGTTGAGACCACTGGGTATTTTTCCAGAGGGCCTGGGTTCAACGCCCAGCACCTACATAGCAGCTCCCAACTGTCTGTAACTCCAGTTCTAGAACTCCTGGCACTCTCACACAGTCGTATATGCAGGCAAAACACCAATGAACATGAAAAAAATCAAAATTATGTTTTAGTTATGTTCTGTTAAGAATATGAAAGATAAACTACGCATATGGAAAAATACCTGACAAAGAACTGCTGTCCAGAAGGTGAGATCCTGAGGTGGTTGATTGCATCAAGAAAACTGTTTTCCAGACACAGCAGGGGAATTGCAGTATGAACTTACAAGGACTGTGACAGTATGCAGAAGATCTGCTCAAGCCAGACAAAATCCTGGCATAGAGAGGGTGGTGGGCAGGATAGCCCATGAGCTAAGGGGCTGTTGGCACTTGATAGCTGCTAGAATAGGGGGTTAGCTTTCCCTGTCTCCCTTCTCTGCCTTTCTTTCTTCTTTTCTTACATTGTTGTGTGTGTGTGTGTGTGTTTTGTTTTGTTTTGTTTTGTTTTTTGGGGGGTGTTGAGACAGGGTCTCTCTAATATGTAAGGTCTGCTTATCCTGGAACTTGCTAGGTAGACCAGGCTGGCCTCAAACTCACATAGATCCTTCTGCCCACCTTCAGAAGTCAGTTTTCTTGAATGGTGTGACACACATCTAGGTATGCCTACTTCCAAGAATGGTTGGCCAACCCAAATTGGATTTGATGGATTTAAAAAAGGAAAACTGAGGTTGGATGGGTAGGGACGAAAGGGTAGATCTGGGAGATGGGGTGACGTGCAAAATGTGTTGTACGAAATTCTCAAAGAATGATAAAATAGTTTTAAAAATATTCTAAAACAAAAACTCATTTCCAGAGTATATAAAGGACTTACAACAGTTCAATAAAACAGCAAAGGGTTGTGGCTACAGAGGTGGCTCAGAGGTTAAGAGCACTGATTGTTCTTCCAGAGGTCCTGAGTTCAATTCCCAGCAACCACATGGTGGCTCACAACCATCTATAATGAGATCTGGTACCCTCTTCTGTACACTGTATGCATAACAAATAAACAAATATTATAAAAGCAACAGCAAAGGGTCTTGTGTGAGGCACACACATTTAATTCTAGCACTTGGGAGGCACAAGCAGGCAGATCTGCCTGAGTTTGAGGCCTTCCTGGCAGGCCAGCCTGGACTGCACTGTGAGACCTTGCTTGGTATACAAATGAGCCAAAGATGTTTTCTTTTTTCTTGATAATCCCCAGTGTCCAAGTCTTTTATTATTTGAACAATTTACAAAGATAAATAGATTTCATATGAGGACAATAGAAGATGCTCATTTTTATGATAACAATATCCTTAATTTGATCCCATTGAAATACTGCACAGCAGCTAGACAAGGCTGACAGCACTAGGTAGCATGTAAGTGGAGGGACTGTAACAAAAGCCCCCCCCCAACATGCTGGGGACACGTGGTAGATTCTTATACAACTAAACCCTACAAATTCCCCTCCTTCCCTTTTGCCTCTTAGTGTTACTTACTAAAAGGAATTAAAAGTTTTGTTTATCTTTTGAAATAGACTGGCCAATGAGCTTCAGGACCTGCCTGTCTCCACCAGAAGCTCTTAGGTTACAGACTGTAGATGTGCACCCTGGGATGGGGAAGAGTTGCTTTTTCTGTGTATTCTGGGGGTCTGAATTCAGGCTCTCGTTATGCAGGTACACCACTGAGCCTTCTCCCCAGACCTAGTTTTTGCTTTTCTATTTATTTTCAAGCTGGAAGACACTAATAAACAATTTATCCTTTCATTAATAAATAAGGATTAAGTGAGATTATGTGATAATATATAAATATTTAAAGAGATAGCACATCAATGTATAATTTTCTTCTTATAAGAAATGGATAAAATTAAAATTTTAGACCCGAATTCTTTAGCAACAAGATAACTAATTTTCTTTATTATAAACCTATTTTAATGTATGCAAAATTTTAACTACTGTCATACCTTTAATCCCAAGCACTCAGGAAACAGGCAGGTGTGTCTCTGTGAGTTCAAGGCCAGCCTGGTCAATGTAGTGAGTTTCAGGTTAGTCAGGACCATACAGTAAGAGCATCTCAAAAGAAAAAAAAAAAGTTCTCCCCTTTGGTTTATGTCTCAAAGCAGACAGTGGATATGAAGTTTGAACTGGACAGAGTTGTGTAGCGGGAAACCAGAAGCCATCTTGTAAATGACTTTTAGATAATAAATATTCCTTAATATATATCTCACGGCGGGTTAATTACCATAATAGAGTTCTAATTAAATTTAAACATGGAGTCACATTAGATTCCCTGGGGAATGTAATGGATCAGGTGCCACATCCAGTATGAAGGTAAATGTTCCCATAAACTGGCATAAGGATAGTTGACCATTCTCACCTGCAGACAGGGAAAGAAAGAAACTATCTTCATGGAGTTTGAACATCCAGTCTATGTGCAATAAAAGCCAGGAAATTCAGGGATTATGGTCCAGAATTAACAAAGTCTGATGATGCCTCTCTAATATTGATAGACCCTACAACAGCAAAAAGAACTCTAAATGGCATCAGAAACATTAAAACAAATGGGCATGTTTTTGAATGTCAGCTAAAATTTTAAAACTAAGAAGTACTGTTAGTAGATTTTAATTTTTTTAATTTATTTTCTTGTGGCTGGAAAGATGGCTCAGAGGTTAAGAACACTGACTGTTCTTCCAGAGGTCCTGAGTTCAATTCCCAGAACCACATGGTGGCTCACAACCATCTACAATGAGATCTGTATACTATATATATAATAAATAAATATTTAAAAAATTATTTTCGTGTGTGGTGTGTATATGCTTTTTAGATGGGTGCTGAGGATCTGAACTCATTCTTTAGACTTGTGCAGCAGGCATGCAAACCCATTGAGCTGTATTTTCTATGTACTTACAAACTGTATTCAATCTCCGATGGGTCCACAATCTTTGTTTTTCTCCTTCTATAAACTTGCAGTGAATTTGATTTCTATAAACAGTGCCTTTTCATATGTTAACATCAGCTTATCTCACCTCTTCTATGAATAAGAAATAGTCTTTGGGAAGCAAGTCTTGTTTTGAACATTATCATTTAAATGATTAAAATATCCCATTCATGAAATGCTAAATGAGTAGCTTATTTAGAAGGACTTGGTGAAAATATTGACTTTAGGCCTTTTACTCTTCAGGCCAAAAATAAACTCATGGCACAAGACTCTCCCATAGAGTGTTCTTCCATAGCCTTAATACACATATGATATACAAGGACAATAAGGTATGGAAGTAGCCACCAACAGGATAATTCCCACGTAATATCTGAGACAACATATATATTGGAAATATAAACCAGTTCCCTAGAATTACTTAGGAACTGATGAAAAGCAGTTTCTTTAGGGGCCAGAGAGATGGCTCAGTGGTTAAAGCACTTGTGTAAGAGGGCCTGAGTGTGGATCCTCAACACTCATGTAAATACTTAGTAGGTGTGGTGGCAAGCCTTAGATCCTAGCGTGTGGAAAGTGTAGACAGAGGATCTCTAGAGCAAGCAGGCTGGTTAGACAGGCTAAACCAGTGAGCTCTAGGCTCAAGTGAGAGTACCTTGCCTTGACATATAGAGTGGAGAGCAATCAACCTCTGGTCTCCACACAGGCTCACACATGTGCATCTATCTATATGTGCATAAACAGTAAAAAGAGGTTTCTCCCTGGCTGAGCCTCTGGTTATAAAGTTTTATTTCCAGGTTTCTAACAAATGTTGTCCATGTGCTCTTGTTTTTTTCTTCCCTTCTGCATTTGTGTAACATAGGTGTGCAAAGCCATGAGCAGGTTTCTCACTAGGATCAGCTCTTATAAGTCAAGACCTGGTACTCACATGATGGCTCACAAAACTATCTGTAATTTCAGTTCCAGTGGACTCTCTTCTGACCTCCTAGGGCACCGAGCACAGACATGACACATATTCATATGTACAGGTAAAAAAAAAAAAACTGTGTATTTTTAAGCAAAAAGAAACCTTGTCATAGCATGGAATTTAGGGACCTCATAGAAAGGGCACACACAAACACATGTGAAATTCAACACTATTGCTACAAATGATCACAGATTTGTGGTTAAGCCAACATCACATGTTTATTACAGGTTTAGAGACTAGAAACCCAGTATGGGTCTTATTGGACTTTAATGAAGACGTCTGGACTTCATTTCTTCCTGCAGGCTCTAGGAGAATTGATTTCTTTACCTTTTAAAGCTTACAACTGGAGGCTCCCATCCTTGTTGGCTCATGGATCCCTTCTATACACTCAAACCCTGCAGTATTGCACATCTCTGGACAGTCTACTGTCACGTCCTCCTCTCTGACCCAGACTAGGACAGCTTTTCTAGCCTGAGGACCTGGAGTATTAGATTAGGTATACCTAAATAACCTAATAAAATTGCATAACCACAAAATGAGACTATTTGTGGTCTTAAGTCTTATTATCTAATTACAACACCTTATACACAGGGTTTAGAGGTTAGGACATGAATATTTGGGAGGGTGGTAACTATTCTACCTGATGTGGAAAACAACTAATATATAACAAAATTTTAAATTTATATAAAAATTTTCCCAAATGTTAAAAATAAAGGAATATAAACAGCATATCAGTGCATCACTAAGCAAATGCAATTATTTTAGAGAGAATAAAATTTTTTAAATATGCATATTGATAATCTATTTCTGGAGAGGTAGGTCCCCAGATAATGAGAGAATTAGAGACCCATAATTGTCTTGGTCAATTTTGTCACTAAGTGACTGAAGTTAGATGCTTTATAGAGAAAAGAGGTTCATTTTGGTCCACAGTTCTGAACGCTCAATGAGGTAACTATATGATAAGGTTCTCAAGCCATCATCTCCATGGCAGTGGAAACACACCAGCCAGCAGGGGTACAAGTGGAAGAGATCAATAGCAAGAGATGAAGGAACATAAGGCTGGACCAGCAAAGAGAGCTTGAACTTTATAATCCACTGTCATGGCAACACACACACACACACACCGTGTCTATTTGTCTCTGGTTGTTTTTTGTTTTGTTTTTTGAGCCAGGATTTCTCTGAGTAACAGCCCTGGTTATCCTAGATTTCACTCTATAGACCAGGCTGACTTGGGGCTCACAGAGATCTGCCTACCTCTGCCTCTCAACATCTGAGACTAAAAGTATGTGCCACCACACCTAGCCCAAACCAGTCTCTTGATACTTAATCTACTCCCTAGACACAGGTATTGATTCATTCTAAAGGAAGTGCCCTCAAATAAGTCTTACTGGCTTTCAACACCAATGCCTTGAGATGAAGTTGTCTGCATCAAACATTTTTGGGTAAACTATCTAAATAATGGCAGTAGTTATAGCCAACAACATAACTCTCAGAAGCATCATGTTAAGTGAAAATGCAAAACTTTGGGGCTGGGTGAATAGCTCACTGGTGAAGAGTCTGCCTAGCATACTTGAAGACTTGGGTTTGTTAATCTCCAGGACTGCTTTGCTCCACTCCCCAGATCCAGAGGACTACCCACGTTTGTGTCTGATGTCCACGTATGAGTTTCTGAGGGCTGCTGTAATAAAGTGCTACTAACTGCTTGGCTTTTGTTGTGCGACTTCTCTGAGGAGCTGTTTAAAAAAAAAAAAACAAAAAAACAAAAACAAAAACCAACCAACCAAGCAAAGTCTTCTGTATACCCCAGATCTGAACTGCAAAGACAGACAATAAAAATACTCTAACCGGTCCATGTTGGTATTCTACATGAGATTATTGGGATTACTTTCAGAAGCATGAGTGGCTGATAGGTAGCTACACCACTGAAAGGTTCTTGTTCCTGGCTCACGGTGCTACTATTTCATATAGCTCACCGTCTACAGAGCAATAATGCAAACTTGGGGTTAGAACTCTGTTAGAGCAGCAGCAGTGACTACAAGCTTGAGCACTGTAAGGCAGATGATATCTGACTCTGGGCTCATCATCTCTGTGTTTTATGTTATCTTCTTTCTCTTTGTCCCACTCAGAGATTCTGTTGATCTCTGCAATAACTTCTACATGTGCATAAACATGAGGAAAATGAAGTTTCTCCCTGGGTGAAACTTACGCAGTTTATAACTGTGGGAAGAGTTGCTTTTTGTGTGCTACAGTTGGGTACATGGAACAGCTACAAATGATGGCTTGCTACAAGATGGAGTTACTCTGGCTAGGCTTTGAAGGATTAGTCCCAGTGTGTTACCGGAATGTTCAGATCAGAGTACCTGGTGGCATCCACAACAAAGAATCAGTAACCCATTCATGATCAACACTCCAATTAAAGAGACAATCATGATAGAAAGGAATTCATTCGGTATGGTCATATTTGGAAGAGGTACAAAGTGATCCAGTTGACTCTCCAAGTCCATCTTTAGAGTCCTGAGGGTTAGGTTTAAATAGAAGGCAAGAAGTATGAATAAGTCAGCAGTTCAAGTTAAGATGTGGTCCTACCCATTGGTGACCCATTATTGTCTCTGCTCCAGTCAGTCTTTCCTGCAAGGTTGTCTGACAAGTTGTCTTAGGAGACAAATTCATTTCTGACTGGCTTCACACTTCAGCTGATCCCTTCTAGCTGATATTCCAGGGGTAACCCCAATTTCTTGGTGAAGACTGTTTCAACAGTCAGTAGTTCCAACAGACCATTGTTCAATAGTTTGTTAGGCAAGAGAAGGGCACACATATCCCTTTAAAGTACCTTCATTTCTGTCAGGACAGATATAACTTTAAGGAGATGAGTCAGTGGATAAAGTGCTTGCTGTATATGCTTGAAACCTCAGTTCAGATTCCTAAAACCCATGTAAAACCTGGATGCTGTGCCATATGCCTGCAACTTTAACACTGGGGAGTAAGGACAGATTGCTGGAGCTTGTTAGCCAGCCATGTATTCAAATTTGTGAACCCCAGATACTGCAAGTGACCTTGTCTCAGAAACTAAGCTGAAGAACAATGGAGGAAGCCACTTGATAATGACCTTTGGCTTCCACACACACATACATATACACATGCATACCACAGAGACAGGGAGAGAGAGGAAATGTATTCTTACAGTTCTGAACCCAGCTATCCAAACTCAAGGTGTTGGTAGTGCTGCACTGTATCTGAAGGGTCTTGCGAAGGTTTCTTTGCTTCTTGCTAGCTTTTGTAGTTGTCAGCAATCTTTAGTCTTCCTTGACTTGTGTCTGCATCACCATTCCCACCCACTATCATCACTTGGCTTTTTTCTCTCTACCTCTCTGTATTATTCCATGTAACTTTCTGTATGAGGGCTGATTGGATTTAAAGACATCTCTGCCTAGTATAAACACATCATAACTTCTTATATTTACACAGACCCTATTACCAAATAGGAACATCTTTTGCAGGTTGGAGGTTGACTAGATCTTTGGAGAAGATGCACTGCGACCTATGACAGTTTTTGAGAGGGACAGATGCTGAGTTTGTGATTTGCTTGCTGGGTATCTATTATGGGGTACTCGGCTGTCTAGGGACAGCATTGAAGGGGAGGTAAGGAAGAAGGGTTAAGCTGAAGAAGTTGAACTGAGGCCATTTACAATAGAGGCCTTAGGCAGTGTCACAGGATTGCTGAAGCTGGGAGAGCCTTTCAGAGGGCTTATATATAAAGCAAATGGCTCAGGCTCTCATATGGCTGCACCTACTAGTCATGTAGTGCAAGTGCCATTGTGGAGGAGGTTAAGTAGATCCCCTGACCAAGGATACTGTTCACAGAGGGATACAGCTGAGAGCCTTCAGCATCCAGCATTGTTGCTAATGAGAGAGCAAATGTAGTTTTGCAAGGAAGATCTGAACTGAGCATCCACTATATAATGGTTATGAAACAGAGCTTAAAAATAAGAGAAATTAAACAGTATTATGTATTTGTATACCTATATGTCTGCACATCTAAATATATATGTTTATATGTATTTCTGATAAAAGTGTGTTTAGGACAGTTCTTGGGTGGTTAGTTTGCCATTTTCTATTACAGTTGGCTTTATAATCACCATTATTTTTTTTTGTCTGTTTAGGACATAGTCCCAGTGTCTAGACAGAGTCCCAGTATTTAGCCTAAGCTGTCCTTGGACTCTGGCTTCTCCTGCCTCAACCTCCTAAGTGTTGTGCAAACACCACCATGCCCATTTATAACTAATTTGTATTTTTCATACTCTTTGTATGTATCGAATATGTTTACCAAGAAAATAAAGAGGAAAAAATAGGCAAAAGCAATAGAAATAAAATATTAACAAGATTCTTTGAGAGGGAAAAAAATCCATGAGCAAAAATAGCACATGCTGAATCCATTGCAAACAACAAGCATTCCTGTGAAGAAAACACACGAAGGCGTTTCTCTGTACGTTTTCCTTTGTGTTTGCTTGTGGAACTGTCCTAATATTTGCAGGGTTTTTTGTCTAGCAGCAAGACATTGATAAAGCATCCCAGTTCACTTGCCCCTTTACCTCGTTGGAGCTGGCTCACACTGTTTTTTAAAGGTGAAAGTACCCTGGGTAGGATAGCTGGAGTGATTAGCAGATCTGGTGATACAATGAAGCAAAGCAGTCACTGGGCAAGACCAGTGTGTCAAGATATGTCAGCTACCAACCAGGAAGGGTAGTAAATAGCTTGGCAAACTATTCTGTTTTTTTTTTTTAAGTCTGTGTGAGCCTGTGAATTGAAAAAACAGAAAGCTATTAAATATGTATTTCTGTTTATTGATTGCACTCATTTATTTGTTTCAAGTATGCATGTGTGCCCTGTGGCATGTTTGCTTTGGTCAGAGGACAGCCTGAGGGGGTTGGTTCTCCTCAGCATGTGGGTCTCAGGGATCTATCTCAGGGAATTAGGCTTGGTGCCAAGCACCTTTCCCTCAGAGCCATCTCACTATTGTTAAAGCTGTTCACTTAAATTCCTGGTTCCTAATCTCAGTTTTATTCAAAAAAAAAAAAAGGAAAAAAAAAAAAAACAATGTTTGCAGAAGTGACCACAAATGTGAGCTCAAGTTCTGTTTGAGCAGAAAGAGCCCTGGAGGTTTCAAGTGCAGAATGTCTTGTTGGGAGGGTGATCTGGTGTGATATCTGTCACCCACTGGGTGCCAATGTGAATTCAGTTGATCTAGCTGGCCAGGCTAATTTCCTCTTCTCCTTTCCTCTAGAACCTGTGGGCTTGGTGGAAGAAGAGTTTCTCTGATAAAGGAATTCTACTTCAGCCAAAGGTGTGTGAACAGTGACCCATCCTTCCTGGACCTTTATGGGAGCTCTCAAGACGGCATTTTTTCTAGAATAGATCATGGCACTCGGCTCCTTGCAGAAGAAGGTCTACTAAAGAGCTGGTTTCCTTGTGGGAATAGTGGGCCTGTTGTGTTTGGATGCAATGCTGCACAGGGAAATGTTTGACATGAAAACCTAATATTTTTTTCTTATGATTACATTATTGCTTAAGGAAACAAAAAGCAACTAATAAGTTTCTCATGCTAGAGATTCTATTTATTTTGAGTTAGTTTGTTCTTTGCTGAACTTTTTTCTTCCAACCTAGGATTTGACAAATGGATGTGGAATAGAATCAAAGCCCAATGTGTCCAGCTGGGGATGTAGCTCAGCTGACAGAGTGCTTCCCTAGTAGGTGCAAAGTTTGCCTCCCAGCCCAGAGGAAAGGGCCTTGTTGCTACATGCCTAGAATTCAAGTGCTGAGGAGCTGGAGGCAGAGGCAACCAGATGCCTAAGTGTAGGGAGTTTAGAGCCAGCCTGGGCTACATAAGACAGTTCTGAAAACAAAAAGCAAGTACAATGTCCTGAACTATGGTCAAAAGATGGCCAGGTGGTCCAGCGGACGAGAGGACTGTGAAGAAGAGGTAGGGAAGGGCCTGCCTCTTGCCTCAAAGGGTTAGCTATGTTGTTATTCTTAAAAACTCCTGACGTCTGTGACATTCCCTAATTATGAAATTTTCTTTTATGCAACAAACTACATCCAATTCTGCTGTGAAAATTAGATAGGAATTTGTAGATATTTGTATCAAGATGTAGAAAAACTGCCAATGAACGTCAATGAAAATGTGTAATACTACAATACAATGTTGTTAATTCACATTTTTTACATTAAAGACTCTTCTCAACTTGAAATCTTTTTAAATAAATGATTCTGAAGTCCAATGCAGTTGTGTCTGATTCTCTACATGTCTTCTTTTTTATCTGTCTTTACCTCTCTCTCTCTTGTTCCAGACAAGTTATTACTATATAGCCTTGGCTGGCCAGGAACTCATTTAGTTATGTAGATAAAACTGACCTTGAACTCATATCTCTGCCTCTGGACTAATGGGATTAAAGTCATGCACCACTATGCCCAGATTCATTTTTTAAAAAATTTATTTATCATGTATACAATATACAGAAGAGGGCACCAGATCTCATTATAGATGGTTGTGAGCCACCATGTTGTAGAGAGCTGCCTGCTGCTGTGCCCTAGAGATGGTGCTGATTTCTGGCCTCCACCCCCCCGTGGGTGAATGCTCTCTTTTGATAAACAACTCCTTATTTGGCTTGAGCCTGGGGCGTGGTTTGCTGTTGCGTATGTTGACCTATGAGCTGTGCCCACATGGCTTATTGGGATTGGATGCCCGGAGAGTTTCTAGTCAGTGGGCGGGGTTTCCCCAGAGGGGAGAAGGAGAAGCAGAGAGAAGGACAAAGAGAGAACAATTGTAAAGGTCCCGAGTAAACTGCTGAAAGAAGATCCTGGGTGTTGTGCTTTCCTTGCTGGCAAGGTTGCGCACAACAAGTGGTGGCCCGTACGGGGAGCAACTCCTGCGAGCTTCAGGCATCAGAACTTTCTGCAGTCGGGGGGTCGACCGGTAAGTCCCAGGTAAATTGGGATCCGCAATCAAAGCGGGACCTGTAGATAAGGTGGAGAAGAGGGAGCTCACTGACGAGTGGGTGTAACCTCTATAGCTGTGGACGCACGGCAGCCTTGAGCTTAAAGTGAAAGTAACAGCAGT
>PVIH01025345.1:0-20851 GCA_004025045.1 Sigmodon hispidus
TGTTTTGGGCCTCTTTGTCAAAAATCAGATGTTCATAGGTTTTTGGGTTAATGTCTGGATCCTCAATTCTATTCCATTGGTCCACAAGTCTGTTTTTATGCCAGTACCAGGCTGTTTTTATTACTGTAGCTCTATAGTATAGCTTGAAGTCAGGGATGGTGATACCTCCTGAGGTTCTTTTGTTGAGTAAAATTGTTTTAGCAATTCTAGCTTTCCTGTTATTCCAAATGAAATTGAATATTGTTCTTTCAAGGTCCAAAAAATATTGTGTTGGGATTTTGATGGGCAGTGCATTGAATCTGTAGATTGCCTTTGGTAGAATTGCCATTTTTACTATGTTGATCCCTGCCCAGGGAGGGGATGGGGAGTTTCAGAGAAGAAAAATGACCAGATGTGTTGGGAGGGGGAAGAGACCTTGAATAAGGATATACAGGGATGGAAAAAAATTCAGAGGGAAAGATGAACACAAAGAAAATATATGTGTAGCAATCTTATTTGTATTTCCACCCTTGATAAGCCATGCTTATGATTCTTATCTTTGTATAGTTATTGTTAACTCTTCCGCATTTTAAATTCTTTTTACTGTTTTTTTTTTTTTCTTGATAAATACAAAATAAAGAAGGAAAAAAAAAGACTTTGCCAATTAACAGTATAGACCCAGCAGAAATTGTGGTACCTTTTACCAATGCTGAAATTTTCTCATTAAGAGCAGAAAATAAACATCGACAAAGAAAAAAAAAAAAAGAACAGATACTTCAAGGCAGCTGTTCAGTGACTGAGAACCCAGACTTTACTTTTTCATTTTACTGCTTTGTTAAAATAAATGAAATACTTAACTTGCCCTTTTACGTTTCTTTTTATTCAGTATTCCATATCCCCAGATGCAGCTACAGTTATAATTATATACTATCATTTCTCTGTAGAAGTTTATAAAACTTGAATGAAAATGTATGCACTAGTTTGTTTTATTTTCTGCAACATCACCTTTTTAAGATATGATGATGCTGTTGATCTCCATGATGAGTTCTCTTTTTCTGCTCAGTAATATTATGCCTTTTGCCTTTTCAGTTTCTGAGTGATAGATACATGCACAATTAATTTTATGACTGCTCAAAAGTAACCGATAAAAGTGTTTGATCTTGTTGGGAATATTTTGTCTGTTTGTTAAGCTTGACACAGATTGTCAACTGAAAAAACATATTTTCTCTTGTTTTTTATTTTGAGAAGGGCTCTTACTCTGTAATGTAGACTGACATCAAATCCCTGATCAATCCTCTATCTCATCCTTCTAAATACCAGGATTATACATGTGTATCACTTTAACCACCTTGGTCTGCTACTTTATAGGGATGGAGACACAGTATTTGTCATTATGTAAAAGTCACTGAGCTGTCTATATGTCAAGCAGCACCTAATTTGTTTTGAAAACTTAACACTTACTAAATTGATCTGAAAAACTCAATTGGAGTTCTGAGTACCTGCTTTGTACAAGCATCATGAAATTGTCTCACCTGTTTTGTATCCTAAACCCTTTCAGAGATTAAATGATTCTTCCATGCATTTTTACTTGTTATACCTACTGTGAGTAGACAATTGTATTAATTTCTTCCTATTACTGTGACAAAGCACAATCACCATAGCAGATTATAGAAGAAAGGGTTTGTCTGGGGTGTTTGGCTTATGATTTCAGATGGATACATAGTTTTCTATCCCCATTATGGCTTCAGGCAGATAGGCATGGTGCTGGAGTATCAGCTGAGAGCACACATAGGAATCAGAGAGCTCAAGAGAAATGGCCCCATTCTTTTGAACACTGAAATACAAGGTCCAGTGGGCAACAGGATCCACACCCAAATACTGTGAGCCCTAGATGGCTAGTAACTCACTCTGTAGACATAGTTGGACACACAAGGGTTTTGGTGTGATAGGAGCTTATGGGGCTACTGGGATCAGACATCACATCTGACCAAAGAAATTGCTTATCAGAGAGATGATTTGGACATCACTTATTTTATTAATAAATACACAGCCATTTTACACATTAGGTGCCTGAAAGAAAAGTCAATGTAAACAGTGCCTTAAAAATAACAAAACAACAATAACAACAAAAGAAATAACAAAAATAGCAAAACCTGAAACCTTAACAAAGAAAAAAAAGCAAAGCAAACAAAAACCAACTACAATCCAACCAAACAAAATTAAGATAAGCAGCATTCTCTTGCTGCCAGTTTCTCAGAAGAGACACAAAGTCTGGGAGTAGTCTTGGAAACCTGGCAGGAAACAGTCATTGATTGTCAAAAGCCTTTCAAATCTAATGTAGTCATACCTCCTTCTAGTTTGTGGTTGAAGCCCTCACCAAGAATAAATATGAGACTTGTACTTAGAGCATCCACTGTGGTCCTCTGAGAAATTTTTGATAAATTGTCACTAACTGTGAATCTGTAATATTTTGGACCATATTTGATTTAGTCATCAAAGATACACTTGTGAACATACTAGAGACAAAAGAAAACTGTTGGCAGCATCTAAGTGCCTATGAGTGTCAAAGATGACTCAGATGTCTTCTACTTAGTCTTCGTCAAGATCAGTTACTTCCGTCCAGGCTGGGAAACTGAAGAATACCCATTCATTTTACATGTGGAGGAAAAATCACTTGCTTGAGGAATGATGACTGCTGCTTTCCATGTAGTGTATGGGAAGGAGTCATCTTCAACACTAGACAGGAGAATAAAATGTGAGGTTATGGGTGTGGTCTTTCTGGAAGAGTTTGGCATTCACAATCTTCTATGACAGATTCCTGACTACATAGGGAGGGCTAAGAACTCAGTTTGCCTAGGTGCAAAACATTATCATGTAAAAAAGTTCTGCTCACCAACATCTGTAATCTTTATTGATGCATGTAATCAAAATCCATGTCTTATTGAATGCAAAGGTTTTCAATAGTTCTTCTCAAGTTTTCCTATATCTCAGGCCCACCTCTGGTGTGTTCTTTTCATCAAAAGATGTGAGCCACCAGACCAGTGGATCTAAATGGGGATGGATCATCTGAATTTCAGCTGATATTTGCCTCACTGGTGAGTTCACAGCTATAAGATGGGTATATATTGGTCTGAGGAGGCCTTGATCTTAGGTTGGATAAACTCACAGGTCCAAGGTTTTTTTTTTGTCTTCTTTGGCTTCCTAACTTCTCTCAAGAGCTTGTGTGTGAGAAGAAAAGACAATCACAGCTACAAGCAGCCTGGCTGGAACACAGCCTAGACACAAACAGGGACTATTCACACAGAAACAACAAGGTCAGGAATTCATTCATCATCACTTCTTCAGTTACTCTGGTTGGGATGCAATAGAGGCTCACCTATTTGTGACACTTAGTGGTCCTGTTGCAGCATATCTGTCTGCAGGAGGCTCTCATCATGTTCTGTGGACTGTTCCATCTCAGATTGCAGACTTTCTGACCTATGGAAGGAAAGCAGTCAGGTAACATGTCTACAGGGAACCAGCTATGTCAGCTGTTGTATCAAACCTGCTCTATTCACCTGTCAATCCAGCATGATCTTTCAAGGGAGAACAATCCTCATCAAAGAAGGGTCAGAGTACCTCAGGACATGGATTGTTCTCAGGTTTTAAGATCTGCTAAAAGATGAACTGAGAACTACACTGTGCTAGGTAGGAAAAGAACAGTTTATTTCTACAATGGTTCACCACACATATTATTTTGAAAAGTAACATCACAGTGTATCAGTGTCTGAGTAACAGTGTAGGACAGATGTGCATGGGCTTCATCACATACCAGGTGAATGTAAAAAATCTGAGAAAGTGAGGGTAAATAATCTAGTGGAGAATACAGAACTCCACAGTGAAGGTTCTGATCATGGCTTTAGCACAAACACTTCCCTAGAATCAGCTCTCCATCCAATAAATTGCATAATCAGAAATGCTGCTTCACAGGAAGCCAATGCACCATGCACTGTGCCTGTAATCAACAGGACTGTGCTACATGCAAAAGTGCCCTAAGGTAGGAACTTACCTCTAATGGTGATATTCAAGAAGGACAGTAAATTGTCAGGAACACACACTGTCCCTCACAACTAAACCTCTTTCTGTGAGATTTAAAATTCTACTAGGTAGATGTATGGAGAGACCTGAGGGATAAGGTGTTTAGATGATTCCAGAGAGTTCAGAAGGGAATAAGGACTATAATCCCAGAAAAACTAAGGTCCATATATAGACATTCCTGGAGATGATCTGTTTGACTAGGACAGCAACATACCCTGAGGTGTTCTATTTCTGTCCATGGCTCAGAGCCATGGAGAAGGTAAGAATCCCAAAAGAGAAGAGATCTGGGAACTGGTGACCTATATTGTTCTACCTGCTCCACGTAGCTTGGTCTCATACCTTATCTCAGAAATATTGAAATGATGTTGAAACCTTTCTTTCATGTCCCTTTGCTGTGTTACCAGCTTATGCTGCTTTAGCAGGTCCTTCACTCTTTCATCCATGCCTTCTTGTTCCTGTTTATCAGAATATTGTGTTCTCAGTGTAGGGTTGAACACATAGATGCACACACATATTTACATGACCACATAGAAACACAGGTACGTATATGCACACATACAGGCACACCTTAATGCAATGACATGTTTTGTTTCCCACTTAATGCTAATTTCAGGAGCAGTTACCAAGGAAACCATTTATAACAACTTTAAACTTTGTTGGATGTGAGAACACAGTATGTATGATAGCTAAGTCATTGAAGTGCCTATCTTATAAATCTCTTGCAAGACAAGTATATTATCAGGTGTCCTGGCTCATTAGACCTGCTTAGGCAGTTCCTCAAGCTGTATAGTATAGAAATATTTCCCTGCTCAGGAAAACTACATTATCAGGGACCACCCACTGGTCTTGTTCACTTCTTGCCAGTTGGACCCAAAGTGAGCTACTTCCTCCTACAGGAGCTTTCTGTACCATTGACTGTTTCACTTCAGAGCCAAAGCAATAGGCTCATGACACCAGATTATCCCAACAGCCAGGATAAAATAAAAGTCATGTCCTGTCTGTAAGGTGGTTATAGAAGGAATTTGTTTGTGTAGCAAATGGCTGACTAATTCACAGTTTAATAATTTTTGTATTATTTCATTCTATACAATAGTCCCCAAAAGGGCATATCCACTTTGTACTTTACACTCTTCTCATGATGGATATCTGGATAGTTTCTAATTTGTGGCTATTTTTTTAAAATATTGTTAAAACAGTGATGTCCCTAAGCTTCTCTGTGGAAACTTACTTCATATTCTAAAATCATTGAGTTTGCCCCAGGATTTTCATTTCACATTTATGAAAACTGTGTGATCTCACATGAACACAGCAAAGGAGATAAGTGACAGGTGAAGGACCTCATCACTGAAAGAATTTTGGCATTTTCTAAGCGTCCCACTGCAAAGCAATCCTACAGTCATAATGACATGACAGTGTGTGACATGTCACTGACTTATCTCCCTCACTGGAGTGCAGATTTTACCAGAGCATGAGGTTTTGCTTGCCAATCATTAAGGTTCTTGCAAGCAGGTGACTCTCCAGAGAGATTTGTGAGTGATCACAAAAGTAAACAGTTAAATAGTATGTAGGTGGGAATCTGGATGGATATGTGCCTGTGTATGTTTATAGTTGCCTTTCACCTACCTGATGCTGCTTAGCACAGATCATATCACAGATTTCCTTAATGAGCTTATTCACCTCCTCACAGGACTCTTGCAGTGCATTCTTATTATTCCGAAGGTTTTTGTTCTCAAGTCTCAATTCATATACATTGTTTTTAAGTTCAGTCAAATTCTGTAGATCCTGGCTGCTGAAATAACAAATTGCCATTTAAAAATGGTGATTTCCCGGGGCTGGAGAGATGGCTCAGAGGTTAAGAGCACTGACTGTTCTTCCAGAGGACCTGAGTTCAATTCCCAGCAAAACCACATGGTGGCTCACAACCATCTATGATGAGGTCTGGTGTCCTCTTCTGTAAAACTGTATGCATAATAAATAAATAAATCTTTAAAAAAATGGTGATTTCCCATGCTGACTCACTTTGACATCCCTACTGCCTAATACCACCACATCTGAAAAGTCCAAGACCCTGAGACAGCCCAAGACTGGAGTTCACAGTAGCCTAGCCTGTGTTACTCAGAGGTAGGAAAATCCAGAGTAATGACAAACCATAAGGTTTCAAATGACCTTAGGAACACTGGCACCAAAGACAATATTGTGTCCCTGAAAACATGATTAAACCCTTACCTATACCTCATTGTTCATGGCACTGGGAAAGCATCAGCAAGTAGAGAATAAAAGTACCCTATGAAGGATGTCAGAGGTCTCAAATATAGTAAAATCTGTCCATGGGTCCCATAAAAAACAGTTTTGTGAAGCCCCTCTGGAGCCCCAGATGAACTTGTCTGCTTGACTCTCCTTTACAGTATAACTATTCTTTCATCTAGTCATTTCTAAGGCTAGAAGGATATTGCCTGGAGAAACTCAGTGTCTATTAACACTTAGCAAGACTGACCTCAAAACACAAACCCTAAGTTCACAAGCAGGATGCTTCCTAAGGGACAGACAGGCTAAAACCAAAGTTTTCAATATGAGTCTAAGACAAACAGGGCAGAATTAGTCCATCCTGATCACACACTTACCTATAGCATAACTTCTCCTCAGTCAGCTGCTTATACTCCTTCAAGGCATCATTTATCTCCATGGAGAATTTCTGCAGGTTTGTGAACACCACCTTATGCTTCCTATTTATCCTCTGAAGAGATTTCAGCTTGTGTAGGCCATGGCCACTGGAGGAAAAAAAAACAATGAACATAGAATTTTTTTTAAATTACATGAAATCAGACTGTACTTTGACTGTCCCAGCCCATTGGACGCCACAGCCTAACACATATATTCTGAGACCTCCTGATGCTCATTAAGCTTTCTATCCTCGCTAGGACACAGGAGGTGTGGAGTCCACAGGAAGTTTTGAAGCCCTGCATGTGCATCCTCAGTGGGTTTGGAGCTGTAGATGACCTCACTAAGAACTTTCCAGGAGTCTGTGTCCCATATCTGCATCTGAAATCTGACTATGACACTTCTCCTGTATTTGGAACAAGGAATCTCATTCCTATGTACCTGTTACTAAACAGTGGACCAGAGGACACAATTTGTATTTCCAGTGAAGAGTTCCAGGGTTAGGCTATGCTCTCCATAGACAACATAAGAATGAGAAATCTCAGGCACATTCACAAACCCTAGACAGCCATGAGTATGCACACATCTACATGTACTCTACTTCCCTCACACACAAACACACATACACACACACAAAGTGCACATATAATCGGTATGCTCATGTACAGTAGGGAGGTGTCACTCTCTCAGACTATAAAGCAGATCAGAGCAGAGAAATGATGAGCTCCAGGTCTTCCAGCAACTATATGGAGGGATGAATGGAACCAGGGAACTCCAGAAGTTTCCATTACACAATCATTTGCTGGTCAAGTACAAATATTCACCACAATCTCACAAGAACTTGCATGTTTCAAAGTCAAGACATGTCAAGACTTCTTGAAATGCATTCTAAGGTCTCACACACTATTGTCCCTGTTCCCAGGATGTGATTTAAGCCACAGGTTCTACTTTCCATTTGGCAGATATAGAATACCACCCTGTGTTACCATCTCACACCTACCCAGGTTCAAAATTTTATTCTACAATTTACTCAGAAACATAAGTTTAAGAATGGGACACCACCTCCCACTGTTGCACAATGGATAGCACACTGGGTTTCTAGACAAGAATAGGAAACCATAGGGGTCAGCCTCCTATTCTTTAGGAAAGCTAAGCTTAACAATGTGAGGTCAAAATGTTCAGCAGAGAAGTACACATGGCTACCTGTTGTTCATATCCAAATTGGTATAACTGGCCAGAATGTCGTACAGCTCAGTTCTCTTATTTATCATGCTCTGTAGTTCAATCGTTACTTTCTCCATATTTGTCATCTGCTGCTCCTTCTCAGGGTAGATGGAGACTTGGGATTTTGTCTCCTCAGTAGTCCCTGTGGTAGATAAAAGTGAACTTGTATATTTGAATGACATTTGTTCAGTAGATACCATGCTGAATCCCTAGAAGGAAGAGGAAATGCTGGCCACCGAGTAAGGGCCCCAAAGTGAAGAGCAGCAATTTTTAGACTTATGTCCCTGAGCTATATGTCTGTTTCTAACCACCATGGCTGTGCACATGCCTCCGTGCCTAATGTAGGTTCCTAGCCCTGGAACACATATGCTTGCCTGGCATGTGGATTTAGAAGACAATGTCAAAAATCTGCACAAAAATTGCATGCAATACATATAAATTCTGTTGTCCCTAAGGCTTTGAAGCACCAAGTCTTCATTACATGTGTCTGGAATTAAATCATCTGAATATTCAAGATATTAATGCATGCCAATGGGTGTTTCCCTCTCACTAGTAGCAAGTTCTCATGGAAACTGAAGAAATCCACTAGGATAATGGGCAGCAAAACAAGACCTTGAGAGGTTAACCAATTTAGACATTCCTTTGCTTTTGCTGGACTGTCTTTCCACTCAAATTGGCATTAAGGATCTTATGGTGCAGGGTTAATATTTAATGGATCTCCCAAACTAGCCACTTGAAACCATGTACCCTAGGCCTGGTGTTAGCAATCCCAGAGAAGCAGGAAAAGCCTATTGCTTCACAGAAGCTTCTAGATAAGGAACCTCCTGACAGGAAGACCAAGATCAAGCTATATCTCCTCCCTAAAGAACTCCACCCCTTGCTCGGGATTCCCTGTGCTTTCCCCATAGCTCTTTCTTTTTTTCTCTTCTTCTTTATTTATGTTGTACTTATCAAGAAAATCAGTAAATTGAATTTAAAATCCTGATAAGTTAACAATAACTATAAAAAAGATAAAAATCATAAGCAAGACTTATCAAGGGTGATAATGCAAATAAGATTGCTACACATATATTTACTTTGTGTTCAGCTTTCCCTTTGAATTTTTTTCTAACCCTTTATATCCTTATTCGAGGTCCCTTCCTCCTCCTGCCACATCTTTTTAAATATTTTACACTGAGACAGCTTTCTTCTACCTTTCTCTTTTCTCCCCATAGTCCCCTTTCTCTCACCCAAGCACGCTACCCAGTATTTCCAAAATGTCTATGGTGTTAGAGTGAATACTTCAAAGTCAATTGTTGTTTCCAAAACAATGGTGACATCACAGATAATAACATGTGCTCCCTAGAACATAATAGATTGTACAGAAATTGAACTGTTAGGGTTACCAGCAGTAGCCAGCCCCTACCTACTAAGTAGAGGTTCTGTAATTCACTTGAAGCCATACTTTCTTTTCAGGACCCTTTCTAGAAGAACAGGGGAAGACCCACAGCACCTCCTTGCTTAGATAAGGCTGAGGACATGGGCTTGTTCCTACCTCATTGGATATGTCCAACTCCCTTGACTCTCCCTGGCAGTCCTTACCCTATCTGAATAATCGATAAAGCGATGAAGTGAGAAGAAGCTTTCAGATAACAAGGAAGAGGAGAGGAGAGGGAGAAGTGATGGATACATTAAAATACTTTAATTTTTTTGAAAACCCAGAGATATCTCTCTGATTCATTAGAATTTATTCACTACTCTAGGTATGAAAAATTGATGATGTAGTTCCAAGCATTCTACATAATGATTTATTCCTTTTTGATATCTCTAATTAATAACATGAGAAAGAAATGTTTCTAGGGAATTAGATCAGAATGTTAGTTAGGAATGTTTAGTCCCCTAAAGGAAAAAAAGTACATCATGGAGGATCCATATGTCTCTTACAACGTATTGTTGGTTTGGGAGATAGTGAGTATTCTCTTAAAACAAGTATATAAGGCATATATTTAATCAAAATTACCTCCAAACTTCAGCAAAATAGATTGCAGCCTTCATAAGTTAGCAAATTTATAATGAACTAGCATCAGGTCAGGCTCAACACACTAAGAACTTGAGCTTCACAGCTGAACCCTCTGGCACAAGATAAAAAACTCCTATGAAATGTGATGGTCAATTCTTTACTTGTGCTAGAGGAATGATGAATAGCTAGTGAGAGGCCACACAGATATGGAAAGTCATTTTCCAAAAATCAGATTTATCAAGGATATGGAAAGGATTTTAAGTGTGGCACTGCTATGGTGTGCTAAGATATGATTTGTCTGTAAAAAAGCAAAATGTCTTAATCTGGAGATACATATGACAATGATCATGTTCTCAGGAAAGGGGACACAGACACTTAAATTACAATATGAAGTGGACAATGAGAACATCATGGAAAAAGAACAAAATGAGAGATAACTGAGGTCCTTTGACCTAGACAATTCTCACAGTTCCACTTTACACTTTTGAATTTGATTAGAGCCCTGAAATTAAGAGATGTTAAGTTACACTATGTTACATCTAAACTTAAACCCTTCAGAAGTCTTGAACATGGCTTCAGATGTGTTCTTGATAGATTCAGAGAACAAATGATTAAGTGGGGTAAATTTTTCATTAAGGTGCAATAAAACTCTGACAAACATGTTAGACAAGGTTACCTATGTAAGGAACACACAATTCTCCAAGTCAACAGAAAGCACCTACCTTGCACATTACTTCATGTCAGTCCAACATGACACACAGAAGGATGCTCAGGAAGTCACACACAGATGAGACTATGCCCAAGCAGGTTCTGAGAGCCCAAACTTGAGTCTACTCTAGTGCATTTGTCACTTTATCCCTTTCTTTTTAGGTAGGTGTGTGTCTCAGAAGCTACCTGATTCCTTTGTCTCTTTCCTCATGGTGACCCAGGTACAGACTTCTTTTTTATTATGAATAAAGTCTCATTTCTATTCATGTATCCCCTTGTTCAAACTCTCTTCACACTCACACATCTCCCAGTCATTCTCTCTTCTCCCCATTTCCTTATCTCCTCCACAGCAAGGACAGGAGGTCCCAAGGTCCCAAGGTGACTCAGTTCCATATCCACACAAGGCAGATCTGCTTTCCTCACCAAATCATCAAGACAGAGTCAGGTGTTCCTCTGGAGGGAATAGACTCTAAGCTACCAGGAGACAGGCTTCTATGGATTATTCACAGATACAGAGAATGAGCCTTGATTTCAGAGCATGCAACCCTAACCTGGAAACAACCTAGATGTCCCTAAACTGAAGAATGGATTAACAAACTGTGGTACATCTACACAATGGAATATTACTCAGCAGTAAGAAAAAATGATATCCTAAAATCCGCAGGCAAATGGATGGATTTGGAGAATATCCTCCTGAGCAAGGTATCACAATCTCAGAAAGATAAGCAGGGGATGTACTCACTCATTAGTGGTCTCTAAAAAAACAAACAAGAAAAAAAGCCAAGCATGCTCAAGCAGCAAACCACAACCACTGAACATCTTGGGATCAGAAACACCCTGGACTGACCCTTCGAACCCCACTCCAACTATAGGAACACCTGACTCACTCTTGAGGAGGGGTGGACAAATCTGGATTTTGCCAGGAGTGGAGACTGATCCAAGCATTATTGGGTCAGTGGGACCATAGGACTGTCTGTTCCCTGCCCAGGGAGGGGATGGGGAGTTGTGAAGAAGAAAAATGACCTGATGTGGTGGGAGGGGGAAGGGACCTTGAATAAGGATATACAGGGATTAAAAAAAAATTCAGAGGGAAAGCTGAACACAAAGTAAATATATGTGTAGAAATCTTATTTGCATTATCACCCTTGATAAGTCATGCTTATGATTTTTATCTTCTTTATAGTTATTGTTAACTTTTCAGAATTTTAAATTCATTTTACTGGTTTTTTTTGATAAATACAAAATAAATAATGAAGAAAAAATATAGAAAAAGAAGTTCCCTGGTGGATTTAGAGATTTTTGTATCACTCAAATGTGGAAAGTCAAAAATCTTAGTGGTCACAGAAAGAGATTAGCTCTGGTTGCCTAAGTTCTGCTATTGGTTGTGATGTAAAGACAATCTCATGCATTGCCAGGGCATTCTCCTTATCCTATTCTAACTGGCACACAAACTAAAACCATTATTTAAGGCAAAGTGTATTGATAGTACTGAAATCTCATTAATTCCCCGTAACTCCTTCCCCATCCAGACTGAAAGCAGAGGAGCCCCAGTACAAAGGCCTTTGTGATTCCTGGTTCTATCAAACTAACCACCAAAAATCCTGGATCAGAGTTAGCTCTTTTGAAACAAACAGAAGCAATGTGGTCCTATTAATTCCCAGAATCTCCCAATTCCTGAGCCCTAGCCTTGGAAGGCTCAAAGCCATAATATGAAAAATGCTTCACAGTCTCTTCCCTGTACTCACAGCATCTTCCCCAAGAGCACTTGTTTGTCCATGTTTTCCAGAAAGACCGAAGACCAGCTTCCTTCTTCCTCACTTCAGTTTCTCTATGGTGTTCATTTCCTCTCTGGAGTAGGGTTCTCAGTTGAGACAACATGTCTAGCAGGGAACCTTATAGGAATTGAATAAAGGACCTAAGGACACTTGTTGTTACTAAAACACTAGTGACATCAGAAGGATTCCAAGATCTCTGCTCCCCAGGATACAATAGAATTTCTAGAGAAGAAAATGATGATGTCATGGGGAAACATTCTTTGCTTTCTGGCTCATAAGGTCTTCCTTGAACTGTCCAGAATATGAAGTCTTTTTCCCAGAAGTCTCTACTGTGACTAATGGACAGCCATTCAATATCCCATCCTCTGAAAGCTAGAGATTTCTGTCTGCTTCATGAGAATGTTTTCACTAATTTACCCATGTGTAGTTGAAATCTCACCTTATAAGCAGTCTTCAAGTATGGTCCTTCATCTCCTTAAAATGCATACCTAAATATAGAGGAAATGAAGCACATCAAGAAATTAGGTCAGGATAATAAGGAAGATGAGGGTTGAGTCTTCTGAAATGAATAAGCAACTGGAAATGCTAAAATTAAGGGATGGTGGCCACTGGGAATTTTTAAGTGAGCTAAAACTCTTAAGAGACACAGACTGCTCTAGAACATTCTCTCTACATGCCTGTGGCTATCTAGACAAACAGAAGGATATTAAAATGAATCAATCTCTTCATATATAAAAAGGAAATTTTTTTAGAATGGTGTGTAGCATGTGCTATAGCTAATCCAACAAAGACTGGCAATGAATGAAAACTCCAAGTTCCCAGTAGTTGCTCAGTCCACTATATTTGATGGCTCAGCAGCCTGCTGTATAAGGTAGGATCTTAAAGAAGTATGCTCTACTGCTAGTCAAAGAATAGATGGGCTAACAGGGCCAGTGCAAACAGAGAAAGTATAAGCTTTATTTATCCATGTCTTTGTACATGTTTCCAGCAGAAAGTCTAATTCAGATTCAATCTAGATAATAGATAAGAAATAAAAGTGTGACTGCCTCTCTCAAAGGTCTAGATTAAAGCAGTTCTTTGTACTTCAAATAAAATAGAAATAACTCAAATGTATGCCTTCTATTGTGGGATTTCAGTTAATCTCAGATGTAGTCATACTGACAGCACCGAAAGGCATCAAAACCTTTACATCATCTCTTAATATTTTTGACCAAATATCCCCATTACAGATTGAAAGGAAGGAACAGCAATAGCCTATTGGAGCAGGTGAATCAACTGTAGACCTCATAGTCATGATACTTTCAGTGGCCTCTTTATAGCTATGGATGAACGAAATAGGATGAAGTAACAGTGTTTGATTTTATGAGTAACAGCAGACCAGAAAGAAACCCAGTAACTAAATAATCTTTATTTCTTTATATCTGAAATTTTCAAGTTCAAATAATTGTTATATCTAGTACTAAATAAGCTGGAAATGCCCCACAGGAAAAAATATGGGTAATCTTTAAAGAAAAAGTGAGAAAGACTTTAGAGACCAATCACATTGGAGGCATCTGAAAGTCTGGCATCTCTTAAATGTGCATTTAACTCTTCCAGACCATGGATTGCTTACTCCATGCATGTGGTGATGAGGAAAATCCTTCGTAAAGCAGGAGGAACTGGGATGAATTTTGTGTGGTTTTTATTTTTGTCAACAGCTGGAAGCCTCCTACTATTTACTTTTTTATTATTATGAATAAAGTCACATTTTCTATCTGTATATATCCTTATTTAAGGTGCCTTCCCCCTCCCACATCCTCCAGTCAATTTCTCTTCTCCACATCTCCCCATTCCTCCCCAGCAAGGGCAGAAGGTCCAAATGTCCCAATAATGCCCAGTTCAGCAACCACTCATTGCAGATCTAGTTTCCTGACCCCAACATTGAGACTGAGTCAGGTGATCCTCTACAGAGAGGGGGATTCAAAATGTCAGTCCAAGGTGTTTCAGATCCAAAGCTGTTCAGGGGTTGTGGTTTGCAGCTTAGACATGCTTAGCTTTTTGCTTTTTTGTTTAGAGTCCAAGCAGTGAGTATATCCCCTGATTATCTTTCTGGGTTTGAAATACCTTGCTCCAGAGGATATTCTTCAAGTCCATCCATTTGCCTGCAAATTTTAGGATATCAGTTTTTCTTGCTGCTGAGTAGTTGTCCATTGTGTAGATTACCACACATTTTGAATCCATTCTTTTGTTGAGGGGTATCTAGGTTATTAGCAGGTTCTTGCTTTTACACATAATGCTGCTATGAACATAATTGAACTAATGCCTTTGGAGTGTGAATGTGCATCTTTAGGGTATACACCCAGAAGTGGTATTACTGGGTCCTTGAAGAGATTGATTCCCAATTTTCTGAGAAACTACCATACTGCACTTCAGAGTAGCTGAACAAGCTTACACTCCCACCATCAGTGAAGGAGTATTCCCCTTGCTCCTCAACCTCTACAGTATAGGCTGTATCTGTGTCTTTTATCTTGGCCAATATGAGAGGTGGCAAGTGGTTTCTCAAAATTGTTTTGATTTGCATTTCTCTGATGGCTAAAGGTGTTGAGCACTTTTTCAAGTGCCTTTCAGCTATTCATAATTCTTCTGCTGAGAATTCCCTTATTAGATTTGAACCCCATTTTTTGATTGTGTTATTCAAGATTTTGGGCTCTAGTTTCTTGAATTCATTATATATTTTAGAGATCAGTCCTCTATCACTCATAGGGTTGGTGAAAATCTTTTCCTATTCTGTAGGATGTCATTTTGTCCTATTGACAGTGTCTTTGGCTTTATATAAGCTTCTCAATTTCAAGAGGTCCCACTTATTGGTTGTTATTCTTTGTGTCTGTGCCACTGGTGTTATATTTAGGAAGTGGTCACCTGTGCCAATTCATTGGAGGGTGATGCCTCCTGAGGTTCTTTTTGTGGAGCAAAATTGTTTTGGCAATAATGGCTTTCCTGTTATTCCAAATAAAGTTGAGTATTCTTCTTTCAATATCCATAAAATACTGTGTTGGGATTTTGATGGGCAGTGCATTGAATCTGTAGATTGCTTCTGGTAGAATTGTCATTTTTACTATGTTGATCCTACATATCCAGGAACATGGGAGAGCTTTCCATTTTCTGGTATCCTCTTCAATTTCTTTCTTCAGTGATTTAAAATTTTTGTCAAATAGAACTATTACTTCAGTGGTTATAGTCACTCCAAGCTATTTAATGCTATTTGAAGCTATTACAAAGGATAATGTTTCCCTTATTCCTTTTTCAGCCCTATTATCTTTAGTGTATATAAGAACTACTGATTTCTTTGAGTTAATCTTGTATCATGCTACATTGCTGAAGGTGTTTATCAGCTGTAGAGTTTCCCTGGGAGAATTTTGTGGGTCACTTATGTATACTATTATAGTTTCACTTCTTCTCTTCCAATTTGTATCCCCTTAGTTCCTTTTTATTCTCTTATTGCTTTAGCTAAAACTTTGAGAACTATTTTGAATAGATAAGAGGAGAGAGGGAATCCTTGTCTAGTTCCTGATTTCAGTGGGATTGGTTTGTGGTTTTCCGCATTTAGTTTGATGTTGGCTGTCGGCTTCTTGTAAATTGTCTTTATATTATTGAGACATTTTCCCTGTAACCCTGATTCCTCCAGAACTTTTATCATAGAGGAGTCTTGGATTTTCTCAAAGGCTTTTTCAGCATCTCAGGATATGATCATGTGGATTTGTTCCTTTAGTTTGTTTATATGATGGATGATGTTTATGGTTTTTTAATGTTGAACCATCCCTGCAATGAAGTCTCCATGGTCATGATATATGTTTTTTATATTAAAAGATTAATATTTATTTAGGGGTATATATGAAACACTCACTGATACAAAGATTGAACCATATTGCAATTCCTGAAGATTTGGACTGGTCCATACAGTGGCAGTGATTTTTTTTATATATTGTGGTATACTGTGTGCCAAAATTTTGTTGAGAATTTTAGCATCAATATTCATGAAGGAAATTGGTCTGTAATTCACCTTCTTTGTTGTGTCTTTGAGTGACTTGGGTATCAGGGTAATTGTGGCTTGATGAAATGATTTAGGCAATATTCATTGAATTTCTACTGTGTAAAATAGTTTGAGGAGTAACAGTAGTAATTCTTCTTTGAATGTATAGTAGAATTCTGCACCGAAACCTGTTGTTGGGGGCCATAGGTTGTAGAAAGCTTTTCCCCCGAGCAATTTGGTCCCAGGAGTTTGTAACCCTGGTGTGCTGCAGCTTTTGTCCCCCAAAGAAATGAATCAGATGCTTATATTACTTCATACTGTTTGGCCCATGTCAAGCACATTACTAGCTAGCTCTTTCATCTTAAATCAACCTATTTCCATTAATCTACCCACACGTGACTCAGCCCATGGCTGAGCCAGTACCTCTACATGTCTGTCTTCTTCGGGGGTCAGATGGAGACTGACTTAACTCCGCCCTGCTCCTACCTGCCTGTGCTCTGATCCTCCACCCACTTCTATGATGCTGTACATAGGCCAAAACTGTACTTTATTTACAACATACAGAGAACATTCTACCACAGAAACCATCTGGACCTTGGCTTTTTTGGGGGGAGGCTTTTAATGACAGCTTCAATTTCCTTAAGGCTTATAGGTCTATTTAGGTCATTAATCTGGTCTTTATTTAATTTTTGTAAATGGTACATGTCCAAAAAGCTGTCCAATTCTTCTAGGTTTTCCATTGTGTGGAATATAGATTTTTTAAGTATGATCTGATAATTCTCTTGATTTTCTAGTGGCGTGCTGTTATTTCCCCCTTTTCATTTCTGATTTTGTTGATTTGGATACTCTCTCTCTCTGCTTTTTGATTAGTTTGTATAAGGGCTTATCTATCTTGTTGACTTTTTCAAAGAACCAACTCTTTGATTGATTCTTTATATCGTTCTTTTTGTTTCAATTGTATTGATTTCAGTTCTAAGTTTGATTATTTTCTCTCAAGAGTGAGGGAAAGATGTCTACCCCATGTGAGCACATGTCTGCACCTTGTGGGAGAGTTAACTTATGGGGCCTGAGAACTGAAATGTGATGTCAACCACACTAATTGCAACAATTGGGAGAGTGGTTCAGCTCACCTGGACAAGATAGTAGAGCTGGCCAATTGTTGTATTGGGGTGGGTGAGTCAGCACCTGGGAGCAGAAGAATTGGCCTCTCTCCTTTCTGCCTGTTACAGTGTGTGAGCTATCTCAGGCCATGCTAAAGAGGTCACCTTGTTGGCAAAGATTAAGGAAATATGGTAGGCTGGCCAACCCAGCTACTGGCTTGGCCCAGTACCATGGGTATAAGTTATCTCACTATAACATCCTCTTTATCTATGAATTTCTGGGGCATGTGAAGGGCCTAGTCCCAGTCAAGGTCACATATTGATAGTGAATTAGAAGCCAGAGTCCAGGAACTCTTAAAGATGTATGGCCTAAAGTGTATACTGCATGACTTACTGGGCTGTACTACAGCTTCTTCTGCAATAATTGTTTGTTATAAATTTGGGGTTTGGGATTTTTTACATTTTGTATTGTTTGGAGGAAAGGTAGCAAGGGCAGAACACAGATGTGAAGGAACAGGTAAAGGGAAGAGTGGGATGGGAGTGCATTATATGAATCAACATAAAATCAATATAACATTTTCATTTTTGCTTTTTTGACAAAACCAAAGACCTTGTACATTCTAGGCAATTACTGTGTTGGGTTCAAAAAGTCTGTGGGAAAAAAAGTGTCACTAGGATAAATTTTAGCCTTTGAAGCTGCAAGGGAGTCATCCTATGGCAAAGCTATGACCATAGCTGTGCAAAGGTTTATTATTTTTATTGTATACTATTCACACATTTAGAAAGTCAAAGAGACAAATGCCACAGCAATTACCAGCAATAGGACATCTCAGTTTTCTGAGTCATTCCAGCAACCAAGTTTTCCACAAGCTTTGAACCGCTAGTAAACTCTCAGATAACATTTATACACACTTCAAATAGAAAGTTCTAGACACAAAAGCTAACACTCACAAGAGGCAGATCAAAATCAGGTACTAACACTCTGAAATCAAACCAGCTGCAGAACTCGGCAGGAACTCTTTCCTGTTATTCATCCCTGTGTTTGCTTTTCTTGAAGACAAGATCCCTGTGTCCTCAAACTGGTTATGTGGGAGAGACTTGCATAGGGCTACCTAGGGTTCCTCCAGAGCTGAGATTATGAGCATACACCATCACACTGGCTCTTTCACTCTTGTGGGTTCTAGATCCTTTTGCAAGCACTTAATTATTGGTTTAGTTTTCTTTTTATTATAATCAAAAAATTACATCAAACCCTGGCTCCAAGAACACATGGACACCACCCAAACTACCCTCCCCTTAGACTTTCTGGGCTGGCTAGTTCCAACAGAAACTAATATATTTTAACCTCTCAAGATCTTCCTTCAACAACACTTTATCCTACTGGAAACACTTTCTATTTCCCTCATGAAATGATGTTCCTCTCCTAGGTTACTTGGTGACTGGACTAATGTTGAATATAATAACTCCTTCACTTTACTGTTTTTCAGACTCTGCTGCTCTATACCACTCCCTTCCCAATCTAGAACTCCTTCCTCATCTCTGTTTTCAGGGTATTCTACACCCAGAGTATTTCTCTTCTGTCTGTATATTTCTTCTTTAGTGCCATCTGTTTACTTATTTATTCCTCTAGTGTCTTTGGAACTTTCTTCTTCCACTGATCTCATTTAAATATTGAAAGCTTTACTTATCCTGAGTCACAAAGAAGCCTCCTTATTTGCTTTCATTGCATGATCCTCCTGACTATATATATATATATATATATATATATATATATATATATATATATATATATATATCTCCAAAATCATTTTAGGCTAGCCACTTCTATTGAATTGGGCATAGACATTTTCGACTCAGTGTATCTGAAATATGTCTATATTGAACATGTACAGGCTTTCTCTATTTAAAAAGTAATTCAATGAACAAACAAACAAAAAACACAGTAAAACAGCAAATTAAAAGGCCAAATAACTTATCTAGAGGTACCAGAGCACTTTACAAATAAAGATTTAATATCCACTTGTTTAGTATTTGTTTATGAGTTGTGGGGAGTTGGAACCAATGTGCCCTCAAGTGATGACTGTTCATGAAAGACATGGTAATAAAAATAGCATGAAATACTATAGTCTGAGTGGACAATGGGGTCTTGGCAGAAAGCTCTGGGACACAGATAAGCCCACACATAAGGCAATTAGAAGAATGAATATTTGAAGCAGAAGACAGATCTCATGGCCCACACACACTGGACACTGTCCAGCAGCTGCATGTATGCAGCACATGGGTCACAGAGAGATAGCTAAGGGAAGAAGATGACTTTATTAAGGCCTTGGGAGGGAGGCTTGGGAATGAGGAGGAAATTAAGTGTCAGTGTAATAGAGAGCTACTCAAAGATCCAGGTGACATAGATCTAGTTTTGTTTTTAAAATAATGGGTCTTCTTATGTGGCTCCAGTGAGCCTCAAACTTCTGGTCCTCCTGTCTGCCCTGAGTGCTGGGATCATAGGCTTGTATCATTACACTTGACCTCATCTGCATCATAACAATGCCTAGGACTGCTGTGAGAGTAAGTATTTTATGTGTATAGAGCGGGTGTAAAGTACTGGGAGGTGTGACAACAGCTGGGAAGTCACCCAGGTAAGACATCTGTTCTAGGGAATGTCAGCCACACACATAATTATGCCAGTCTCATTTCTCTCTTACCTCCATCATCACTTCTCTGTTTTATTTTATTCCCTAAGCCTCTGTGAATCCACTTCTCTCCTGTATCTCTATATCCATCCTAAGCCCTCGATCTCCATTCCAGACCATCATCATTCCCAGTCTGGAAACCTGCAATGACCTCACCGAATGAGGAACCTTAATAACCCTGTCTTGAACAACACATCAAAAGTCTGACAGTCCTTGCAAGACTCACATAGTGTAAGTCCCCTGTTTCACTCATGTGAGCCCACACTGTCCCTCCAATATACATATTGATAAATGGCTGATCTGTGGTGAGCCAAGACTTATTCATTATGTATTCTCTACTTATCCCCTCTGTTTGTAAGTTCATTTGGCACAACTATAGCTGATTTGTTTACTCTCCACTGGAGAAAGAAACAAATACTGAATTCAAGTGGAATCTTAGTGCACAAGACACTGGCCTCTAGACTCAGTTATGTTCATTGAAAAATAAATGGATCAGACTTTAAAATAAACCTGAAAAGCCTCAAGCAGGTCTACAGTTCAGTACTCAAGCTCTGAAGCAGAAGGCCCTTAATAGCAGCTTGGATTTTTGGCCAATATCTGCTCCATGTGCAGCCACTTTCTATCTGGAAAACTTG